>ML685852.1:8132824-8237827 GCA_007922175.1 Pelusios castaneus | reverse complement strand
GGTGGTAAGATAGGGATCTGTGGCAAGGTACTTTGGTGGTAAGATAGTGCACAGATCCCTATCTCCCCCACCCATATGGGAGCCCCATTGCAGAATAGCCTTCCACTATGTCCTCCACGTTTCCCAAAGTCACCACCCTTCTGAGCAGGAGTCTATTAGTGGCCCAGCACAGTTGTACCAGCTTCTTTCATGGTGGATTTACAGACTCTGAACTGATTCCCAACTGACTGGTAGCAGTCTGAGCACCGGCCACTCATCTCCATTGTCGGAGCAGATCTCAAACAAGTTTTCATATGTTTCAGAGCTGGGGAGAGCTCTCTGCAAAGTTCCAAAAGAGTCACCTTTCGCATACGAAAGTTTGGAAGCCACTGCTGATGGTCCTACATCTTCGCAGCTATGAGATCTTATCAGTCACTGCTTGTTTCCCAGGATCAGAAGCGGCACTTCATCAACTGTGTGTGTTAGCTTGCAACAAACGTCAATTATTTCCATCCATGGGTTGCAGCAAAGCGGCCACAGTAATATTGCAATTTTCAGCACCACAGCTCCTGTCTTGCCCTGAAAATGCTGCAGAATAAATCGTGAGGTGTTTGTGATGCTCATAATAATAGCACAGAGCTGAGCCAGGTCCTTTCCTCTCAGGCAGTGCTGTGTGCATGGCAGAGAGTGAAGGGTCTGAAAAGGGAACATGGAAAGGTGATAGACTGGGACAAGAAGGGAGGACAAAAACCTTCCCAAACTCCCTGTAGGTAGGGGAGGGGCTCAATGGGAGAGAAAAGGACTTCTAAACCTTCCTCCTGCCAGCATCTTCAGCCTTCCACCGCTTTTGCTCCCCTCAATGAGCAATGTGAAACTGACAGGCTTTGACAATTTCACAGTTGGAGGGGAGAGGGAGGAGGGTCTAGCAGTAGTGAAACTGGCTTGCATCAGGTAAAGTTTTACTTTGTTGTTGTGCAAAGTTAGGAACAGGAGCTGTCTACAGACTTGGAGGTGTGGAAAGAAGTCACAGCATTGTTATGGCCAGAGGGTTATCAGAGAAAACCGCTATATATGCAATACCTTTGCATATAACAGCGCATCTGTTGGAACTTAATTTGCATATGAAAAGTTAGTTAGGAATAATTAAGAGGTCTTTGGTTTGGATAAGACAAAACTTCAGCTCAGGAGCAGTGAAAGTTTGGGTGGAGAGATTTAGAATGGCTTGGGAAGCAGCATAAAGGGAGGAGGAAGTCTTATATTTATATAACCATGTAACATTACTAGAAGGGCTAGAAAATTAATGGGTGTGGCCCAGATCCAAACAGATCCCTGAAGAAAATTTCTAAGAACAAAAGCTTTTTTCAATACAGGAAGTATTGTTAAGCAAGAAATGGTTAAAGAATATAAACCTAACACTAAAGATATGCTTTTAATTCTTGTGACTGACTCATTTGTTGTGAAAGGATTAAATCTCCCATTATCCACACTCAAACACCACAACCACCGTGATATTCTGAGTACTATAGCATGTTGGATGCAGAGTCTGTTTTACACAGTAGTAAAGGGTATCTGCAGTGTTATGTAAAAGCTTCGGGCTTCTAGAAAAAGTTATTAGACTAGTTACACGGTGGAAGAGAGACAGACACCACATGCTCAGTACCGTATTTTTCGGACCATAAGACGCACTTTTTCCCCCAAAAAGTGGGGGGAAAATGAGGGTGCATCTTATAGTCCGAACCAGTGAACCCCCAATTCCCTAAGGAATCAGAAATTGAAGAATGGCAGGAGCCGCTGGGGGATCAGGGGTGGCAGAAGCTCCAGGGGAGCTTCTGCTGCCACCCGAACCCCTGGACTGAGCTGGGGGGCAGGCTCCGCTTCGAGCCGGCCCCACAGCTCGGTTCCCGGGCTCGGCTCTCAGCAGGAGCCGCAGCGCTTAAGCGCCACGGCTTCTGCTGAGAGCTGGGGGATTGGGTGGCAGCAGAAGCTCTGGGGGAGCTTCTGCCGCCACCCAAACCCCTGGACTGAGCTGGGGGGCGTGGTGCGCTTCGAGCCGGCCCCGCAGCTCAGTTCCCGGGCTCGGCTCTCAGCAGGAGCCGCAGCGCTTAAGCGCCGCGGCTTTTCTTTCTTTCTTTTTCCCTCTTCTTTCTCTTCGCCTTCCTTTTCTCTTCTATTTAGTTTACCGGTACTATTTGGTTCAGAATATTTTTTTCTTGTTTTCCTGCTCTAAAAACTGGGTGCGTCTTATGGTCAGGTGCGTCTTATGGTCCGAAAAATACGGTAAGTGCCAGTTTTAAAAAGGTATAAAATAACCCTATTGCTGGGTGTGGCCTTACAAGAGTAAGTGCAGCGATGACCTGGGCCGAGCAGGCATTAGATGCGTGTTCTCACATGAAGTTTCCTCACCCCCCAGCAGAAAAGGGGATCACTGTGCACACTGAAAGCAGTGAAGATGTTCCCCTGCTGCAAGCCACACCAACTGGAAGAGTCAACAGGTGCATCTCCATGGAGCTTTTCAGACTGTCCACGCTTTCAGCCCAGTCATTGGGGCAGTGTTGGTTCCAGCTACGCTACATGTTCGTCAGTCACAGGTCCTCTGAGCAGGTTAATCAGCTCAGAATCTGAGGCCCTTACCCGAGCCATGCTCTTTACAAGCATAGGTCGGAAGCACAGTCTGAAAGGTGAAGGGAGCCCCCCGCGTTAGAAGGCTTCACGAGATTTGTTTTGCTTCCTTGTATGTCAGCATCCTTCGGCCATGGTTTGTCTCAGCCCTGCTTCTCCCTCCCCCCCCAGTACTCCTTCCCTACAGACATATCCTGAGAAAACTAAGGGGTGCTTTTCAAATGCTGATCTAGGAGAGCATTAGACAGACCACAGCCCAACAGTAACGAGCTATAAGTGACTCACGTAGGTATGGTCTAGACTAGCGAGTAGCTGTGTTATCCTTACCCTGTAACCTGGAATACCCTTTACAGTAGGACGCCAACCTAGGCTGCTCTCAGACAGCTTCCAGAATGTAAGCCATGCCCAGCTTGCCTGTGTGCGCCGTAACAAGCAGCCAGCCACACCCCATGGCTCTTGCCAGCTTTAAAGACGACTACAGGGTGACCCCAACACTCCCCCAGTCCCAGATTTTCCCCAGAAGTGTATGTACTGTACAGTCCAGTCATCTCCAGGACAATACAAGTAGCTTTCGATCTATAATTCCTTTACGAGAACAACATGCACAACGTGTTACCCTGAGGGAGTTACCCAAACACTTCAATTTCTACACACTGAATTAGATTAAAAAAACAAACACACAAAACACCCCACACCCAAGGTTTATTAACTACAACAAGAGAGATTTTAAGTAATGAGGCATAAAAAGTCCAACTGTTGCAAGAAAAAATAAAGATAAAACATTAACTATATTAGATTGGAAGCAAGTTCTCACCACATGCTTTCAGCAGCCTTACTGCCCAAACTCACATCAGCCCCCTTCCCCAGAGTGTAACAGCTGCTTCTTTTCACCTCCTTAGCCCAGGGCCTGAGAAATCCAGCATGCCAGGTCACCACGGTGCCCAGGATTTTGCCCCTGGCACCTAGCCACACTGTGGTATCCAGGGAGGTGAATGCTCCCTGGCGCCTTTAAAAAAAAAAAGAGAGCTGGTGGTGCTGCAATTTTCAGTGGTGCCGCCTCTCCTTCCCAAAAGCACCCCCGGCAGTGGCTTTTTTGGCAGCGGGAGGTCTTTTGCGTACCACGCTGCTGCAGAAAGAGCTGGCAGCCATGGTTATTTTTTGGAGGGGGGGGGGTGGGAGGAGGCTTCATGCGCCACACCAGCACCAAAAGAAGGGGAGGCGATGGCAGTGAGCCCTTACACTGCCATACACATCTCAGTTTTGGGGCAGCCCCATGGTCTGGGGCAGATTTGTCGAGGCCTGTTCAGACACAGCGAATGTGATGGGCAGGGTGTTGGGGAGGAGGGCAGAGCAGATGTCTGGGGGCCTTTGTCTCTCCTTTTTGGATCCTTTTGAAAGAGATTTCCAGCTGAGACCCAAGAGACCTTGTCTATGTGAGAGGACACTCCCTACTGGGTTGGTCCTCCCCTGTTTAAGTCTGCTTAATACTCACAGGCAAATTAAGACAAGCAAAGCACGCCTTCCTTCGCCTGAGGAAGAGCCGGTTTCTGCACAGCCAGGGCCAAGTGCGATTTCAAAGGCGTGGGTCACACCGGACAGGGCAGGTGGAGCAGCGACATTGTACCAGGATAGCCAGTGACCCCCAAATCCTGAGTACCAGGATAGCCAGTGACCCCCAGATCCTGAGTACCAGGATAGCCAGTGACCCCCAGATCCTGAGTACCAGGATAGCCAGTGACCCCCAGATCCTGAGCTCCCAAATGACGCCTCCCAAGACACGCTCTGTGCAGTGCAGGGTGAAGCTGGGCTGTGCTCCCCCCCGCCGAGCTCCCCCTCCCCATGACCGCTGGGATCAAACTCAGCTCGCCCCGTCCTAGAGCCAGCAGCAGGGAGGGAAGCCGGGGGCTGCCGGACGCAGCCACACGGGGATAAACGCGCCCTGTAAACCAGCTCCAGCTGAACACAAACCCCGCGGGGCGGGATTTCACCCCGCGGGCTGGAGCAGGGACCGGACTCCGCCAGGCGGCGAGCAGGGCCGGCGGCGGCTTCCAGGCGGGGACTCACCTCCCGGGCCGAGCGGATCTGCCGGCGCACCGCCTCCTTGCAGCCGTAGACGCTCTCCCCGAAGCCGGGCTGGAAAAAGGCCTCGGCCCGCGTGAGCCCGCGGTAGGAGCCGCTGCCGAAGGCCGGCCAGCCCAGCTCCAGCACGGGCGGCTCCAGGTCCGAGCGCTCGGGGAAGTAGGTGAGCGAGGAGGCGTCCAGCGAGGCGCCGGGCGAGGGCTCGGCCGGCCCCTCCTCGGCCCCGGCGGGCGGCGCGGCCGCCTGGAGCACGGCCTGGATCTCGGGCTCCGAGAGGAAGCCGGGCAGCCGCTCCCGCCGCAGGAAAGCCCGGAAAGCGGCGCGGCCGCCCGCCACCAGCTCCTCCAGCGCCAGCCGCTGCGCCTCGCTGTACAGCTGGGGCGAGCTCGGCTCCCGGGCGGGCCAGCGGCCGGCCGCGTCCTCCAGGCACTGCGAGCGGTTCGCCATGGGCGGGAGCCGGAGCCGCGGCCGCCGGCCCGGGAGGAAGGCGCGGGGGAGACGGAGCCGCCCTACGTGCAGGAATAATCGCAGCTGCAGCCCCCGGTTTTTTATAGGGCGTTTGAACCCAAACCAGCGGCCGCGCCGCCGAGCCGGATTGGGGAAGCCGCCGCGGCTCCTCCCTGGCTCGATCGGGAGCCGTGGTTGGCTGGCTGCGTTTGAACGTGTTGGCCCAGGCCGGCCCAGGCCGCCTCCCGCCCGGCTTTTCAGTGCCCGGGGGCTGGGAGAGGAGCCTCCTCCTCCTGGGTGCTGCGCTGCACTTTCCCCAGCTCTGCGCTTTTCCCTGCTGGGGGGGCTGGAAAAGAGCTAAGAGAAAGTTCCCCCCGGGGAGCCGTGTCAGTCTAGCTCAGCCAGACAGACTAACCCATTTATCGCATGAGCTTTCGTGGGAGAAAATCCCACTTCGTCGGACGCTTCGAAGAGGTGGGATTTTCTCCCACGAAAGCTCATGCGAAAAATCAATTGGTTAGGCTTCAAAGGTGCCACAGGACTTCTGGTTTGTTTTGCTAAAGAAGAGATAGCCCCCTTCACTCCCCCGAGGCCAGGCGCCGGGGAAATGCGGGCTTGGGGGGCTGGCTACTGTTCTGCCTTTAAGGATGAGCTCCTTTGTAACTGGGCTACGTTTAACAGCATTAACGTGTCTTTATAACCCAGGGCCACACCGAGGGAGCGGGCGTACTGCTTACCACCCTTCCATTGGGAAAGGAGTAGGGGCAAAGGAGAGCATCCCAAATCCGTGCTGCCTTCCCACCCCAGGAGCCTGCTGCATTCAGCTGAGGGAGGGAAGAAAGAGTCCAGGCAAGCTTTGCAGCTGATGCAACATTGGGGCGAATGAAATGCAGTGATCTTTTAAACAAACTTCTATACAGCTTCCCTCATGCCAGGGCTTGTCTACACAGGAAAGGCAGACTGGTGTAATTGGGTGCTGGCTCTTCTAGTATCAGCCACACTAAAAAAAAATTGTGTCCATACCGAGCATTATACAACTGGTCAAACTTTTCTGTTCAGATAAGGTTTAAGGTGGTTAATTCCTTTCCTCATTCTCTCTCTGCCAGGCGTCAGTTCCCAAACCTGCCGAGTTACAATAGCCCTGCTCCTGAAGCAGACAGTCAGTGGAATTGATGAAGGACCAGCACCAGGGTTGCACATGAGTCAGTTTATTATAGGAGGGCAGCGTTATAGGGATTTCCTCTTGGCCCCAGCAGAGAACTGCAGCTGTCTAACCTGAAGTGTCAAACGTAATGGCTGAGTCCTCAATTGTGGAAGAAAAGGGTGGTTCCTGAGTTCCTCATGGAAGAATGGGGTGACGGTTCCTTTGAGGATCTATGAAAGCAGTACTTGCTACTGTAGCAACCCGGGAATAGTGAGCTCAAGGGTTCACGCAACTTTGAATCTGGTAATCAAGGACACCAGTCCATGGTCTTGAGCTTCAGTCTGTTCCCATCATCCTGAGAAGCTCACTTCTGTTGATTTAAGCTCATTGCATTTCGTCCACCTCCTAGCTCTTCCATCCAGATTATGTTGGTAGTCTATGGCTGCATCAAAGTAGGAAACACACTTAGGTACAGTCCACACAGTGGTGGGATGTTGGTATATTAAAAATCAGAAGCCATAGTTTTCAAACAGATTACAACAGTAAACAGAGACCTCCATCTACAACTCCTGGTCTTATCAAAAGAAATTTAATATATTTTTTTTTAATTAAAAAATTCAATCATTCTATTAAAGACACTGAGAATTCAGATGCTAATACTGTCATACATATCCGGTTGGCATGAGACTTACATACAGTTTGAGATTTAATGCATTGCTTCAACATGTTAAGAAACCATCTTTTCATACATACAGTAGCAATATGAAGTTAATTCAATACAATATCAAATATCCTTTTTCAAAAAGTCTTAAATATATTACTCTGATTGCCAAAATGCCATTTTATACACAAAGCTGCTAATACAATATACAGTTCTCTTACATTATTTTTCACATAAAATACATTTTGTCAAGTTTTATTTGTACAGCATTTATTACAGATCAATGGAGTAATGAATTATTGCAGAGGGCTGGGCATTCTTTTAACATGTCCTGAATAATGCTGCAGCCAAACCTAGCTGTACAAGGCTTACAGATGCCAGTAAAGTTAGTTTAATTCTTCTTTCTCCTGGCAAAACTGAAAAAATTGCAGTCTAGATGCTGAGAAGCCAGTTAAGTTCTGACAAGGGGGCATCCACACTGGCTGTTTGAAAACCTGTTCTCCTCCGGCACCTAAGGGTATAGTGTAGATGGAGCTCAGGCAGGAGACTGAACACAACAGAACTGAAATGTCTGACTCTTCTTTCTACTAGATCCACCACTGATAGGATTGCAGCCGCGGAGAATGGCAAGCTCTACATTTGCAGTAGTGGACATAGCTGTAATCATACTCGCCCTATGCAGGCAACTGTACCAAGTTCATTGGCAGCTTTACCTGCAAGAAGACAGCAGGATCAAGCCTGGAAACTGCTCAGTAACTCCAAATATTAGTGTCCTATAGTAATGGACTGCATCTTACAATACTACCAGTGTATTTAGGCACTTACTGTACAACACTGTAGTATTTTTAAGGTGAGAATGTGATGTGCCAAGTAACATCATCTGTTAAAGGACTTGGATCTTATTTTGGACCCATATGCCCCAAGAAAACCAAAACGAACTTGAAGTTTTCACCTATAAATCTGCCAGTTACCAAGATGATAATACTGCGATAATACTTTAGCAAGAGCATTCAGTGCTCATAATTCTTGCACTGGGACATCAGCACTAGAAAAATAAAGATTTTAATGCTTGCACTAGATTTAGAATCAAGTCACCACCAGTGGAGAGGGCCGGAGCTGAAACACAGGTGTATGCTAGCCCTGAGAATAACTGCCCTCCCCACTGTGATAACATAAACCAACCTTTCATGGTGCTGTAGATCTCAGGTTAGACTGTGGCCCCAAATTAGAACTCCTTATACTTTTATTCCAGGTAGCACATGGCTGCTGAAAATCTGTTTTATTCAGTTACAATTTTGGGAGGGAGATGTGGGGAGGCAGGAGGAGAGATTCAATCTCGTTCCTCTTACTGGAAAAGCAGAGAAGAGAGATGGGGGAACAGAAGACGCAAAACAAAAAAAATCTGCAATTCAAATAGAAAAAGTTCATAAGAAGTGAACATTTGAAAAAAGATTTTCCTTTGAAAAGCATGTCAAAATAATTTAAGCCAGCTGTACAGAATAACTGCACTCTTGTAGCTTTATGCACTTAGCTATTTTTAGCCAACAATGGTAGTACACAGATATACCCAGAGACAGGGTGAATACCTTGAAGCAGGCTGACACCAATTAAGCCACTGAGATTTGCTAAAGAAGAGTTCTAGTGGTTCCCCAGGTCGGCTCTTCTTATTTCAGCATATGGCTGATGGTGTTTCCAACACTGGGCTGGGGGAACAGATGCCCAACATCAAGCTGAAGTTTGCTAAGAATAAGTCTCAGTGCCATTTGGGGGATTATAAGTGCTCATATCTACCTGGAAACTTATCAGTGAATAACAAAACTCGTTGTACCCTGGTATCCTGGTATTGCCCTGTTTCATTATTGCTATTTCCCAGAACTCTCCCTGTGACCATCAGCCCCCTCCCTCCCTAATGGGATTCTCTGCCCTGTGTAACAACACATGCTAGAACACTGAGCCCAAACCTTCTAAAAATGTGGAGGGAATACAGATCAAGGTCCCAACTGAGGCCTCTCTCTAGGAGCTTGACTGGAACAACAAATGTCTACATCTCAAAGGGGAAAGGTTGGATGTCGCTCTGCAATGAGATCCAAAACGTATGGTTCAAGCCCACCTCCAACCATTAATAGTCGATTGTTAGGAGTGTTGCTTCGCTGCACCAAGAGCAGGCAGACTGCTCCCAGGCATTATTAGGCAGCTGAAGAAGGTCCTTCAGCACAGCAGCTGGAGCGCCCTCCAACTCCCCATTAGCTTGCTAGACGTACTCCCGCCCCCGGGGATCATGAAAGTTTCAGTGCAATAAGTTGTTTCCATATCCAGCGCTCAGGCTGTGGTGACTAATAACTGGATGGTCCCTAGATTCCATCTCAATGTTTGGGGAAGGATGGATCTGAAATGTACACCCTCGACTCATGCCAAAGAAAGCTAGAGTACGACCTGTTTCCCCATTGTTACTCCAATTCTAACAGAGCCAGGCTGCCCTTGCCTACAGGAAAATAAGCATGAAGGAGTGGATTGCACCAAAGAGGCAGGGACAAATAGCTGCATAGGCTTTAGGGGAACAGAGCTTGAACGGCTTGGCCATGAACAGAGCACTAAAAAGAAGAGAAAAATTCTGCTAACCTAAGTGCTAGACATGCAAATCCTGACAGTTTCTATTCTCAGCATCGGGGTTAGTGGTACTAAAATCTCCAGTGAAGTAGTTGAGTGTTGGCTATTGTATGCCACAGAATAATGAAAGCGGCGTGGCCCCCGCGTGCTAGATATTACAGGATTCTGCATCATTACTGTAGCTAGTGCTTCTTATTAAAATAGGGACCATATTCTTATATGGGGGGGGGGTGACACTTGCTTTATATCTACAGAAATGCCTGTGCACTGTGCCATCCACAAAGATTTGCCTTTGTCTCTGCCAAATAAACACCTGAGGGTGGATTAAGTCTCCAGTTTGTGCTCAGAATTATCCAGTCAGTGCACACACTCACCACTTCACACACAAGCTACACCCTGCCCGAGTACCCCTGCTGGTATCCCATGGCCATCTGGGCATTCCAGCCAGCAAGTCCCTTACACCTTTGTTTGAAAACATATCCCAACCTATCAAATGGATTCACATCCTTACGTAGCCATGGGAAGGATCCTAGATTAACGGTTCCATTCCTAGGCCCCTCCAGCCCAACCCTCTGCCCCGATGGTGGGTAAAAGTCATCACTGCCCTGGTGCAGCTCCTAGAGCAATGATTAGTTTCTGCCTCTTCTCTCTTCTGCGTGGAGGTAAATTACACTTTATTAGGCCCCCCCAGAAAGTGAGTGAGCAAATTCACAACGAGGTCGTATTTACAGTCCCAGAGCTAGCAGCTACATCAAGCAGCGCTACGGCCAATTTTATGTTACAATGTCATAGCAGTCCAATTCAGGGAATATTTTTTGCAACCTAAAGCACGTAGCATCTCTTCTATTCCACACGCCGTGACAGTAACGCCATTGTGGCTTAGGTAGATATCACAAGATTAGAAGGACTAATGAAATCCTGCTGGTTTATCTTACACAGAGATGACATATTGATGTGTCAGAGCTATAAATGACACTGGGTTCATGCTGCTTTAGTGCAGTAACCACCATCAATGAAAGAAACCCCCAAACCAGGCAATTTCATTGCATTCAAATGGTTGTTTTCTGTTTCCTGGAATGAGATGAAAAGCCCAAAGCTCCTCCCAACTGTCACTGGTGTAATCTGACTTCACTGGAGTCACTTCTGATTTATGGCTAGTGTAAATGAGAAGGAACAGGTCCAGGACCTGACATCATTTATCACTGGCAAGAAAATTGACAACCGGTCAAAATTTTACACAGACTGCAATTGATGTGCAGCAGCACCGGGGCTAATTCTGCTCCAGCGATTCACATTTGAGCAGGGCTGAGTAGCATAACTCTGAATGTCTTTCTCCCAGGTAAGTGGGAAAAGGACGTTCAAGAACTGGTAAAAGGGTAACGCCCTCATTCCACATCGAGGCTACAGTGGCTAACAGACAACTTGATGTGTTCCAGTCTCAGGAACTCTGGATAATCATACGACAGCCCAGACTGACGCACACTACAACACAGTCCTCTCTGAAGCATGGGACTCTCCAATTATCTGCTCAACTTCCTTAAGTTGAAAGAATAGGAGCTAGGCTTCCTGATGGCCCAAGAACCTCAGAGGAATTATTTTTTAACCGTACAAGTTCAAACAATGCAGCAGTGGAGTTCCAAGGTAGGAACTCCATCAGGAAATGGAAAGGAGCAGCAGGTCGGCCTCTTGGAAATGGGACAGGAGTGTCAGGAAGAAAACCTGGGATAATGGAGAAGAGTGACTGGATATATGATATTAAAATACAGTAGGAAAAAATGCCTTCATCGTAAGAGACCATTTGAAATCTGACCGGACTTTCTATTCCCTATGCCAAAATTCTTTTAATTTAGGGATTAAATGGAAAGGGAGGATAAGTGGATTGTCAGAGTCCAGAAGACTGAAGCATCCACCTGAGAGGAAGCTTCAAGACCTGCCAATATACCTTGGTACCACTTCCTTTTTTGTGATAACAGATGCCCATCTCCACTGTCTGAAGGGCAGATACGTCAGCGTGCAGTGTCCTGCCTTCTCCAGCAAACAGCGAGAGGGGCTCAAATCCAAGTGCCACAGGATACGGCACTTCCGACGCAGGCACCGTTCCAAAAAGTGCAACATCAAATTCAACTCTAACGTAAACAAAGGAGGGCGTGCGTGAGCTCTCAAGACAACCTAACAGGCTGCTTGTACATCGTGGAGCTCTCTCTCCCCTGCCTCGGTTTCCTAGCCCCCATATAAAGACAGTGCAACTCTGACTCCCACCACTGTCAAAAAGCCCCTGTTCATTACAATACCACGTATCTCACTAACACACTGCTGGTCTCCTTTGTAGAGACAGGGTAATGTTTCTGGTTGCAGAGTGGATTCACTAACATCCTGCCTTATCTTTATGCCACTGTCTCCTGTTCTCTAGACCACAGAAGGTTGAAAGGATGTTGGCCGGGGAGGTCAGAGAGGGGGAGGTTGATCTTCACTGAAGGGTATACAGTATTGCTCTCAAACAGCAGCAGGAAAGAGAAGATGATGGCTGGAAGTTGTGTGGCCTACAGCAGATGCTTAGGCGGAGTGCAGATATAGTGCTGGGAGCAGGCTTCTACCCAGGGATGGCTCAGGAGAACGTCAGGAAGTTTGGGGTCAAAGCTGCACCGACGAGGCAAGCATTCACTATGCAGTCACCCCTTTGTGCAGACAAATATTTTGTGGAGGCCACTTAAAACAGCTTTTGAATATTTTACCTGTTTATTCTGGCCTTTTGTGTCTAACTCCCGAGAGCTGACGCTCTGCGGCCAGGTGCTGTCTCCCTGCTCCTATCTTTCAGGTGAGCGTTCTGCTTCCTGAAGGGCAATCATGCACTCCTCGTTACACCAAGCAACAGATTCCTCAAACACAGCCAGGCACACAGTTAACACACACTACCATGAAACCGGGGGTGGCTTCCTAGCCCATGGGCTACAGCGCTTCGTTAGACCCCGCATACTGCTGGGTGATGGCTTTTGCTTAGTGGAGGAAGCCACTTTTTCTCTAACACAAGACAGCTATTTATTTCTGCGCCTTATGCTGGAAGCTACAGTACTGCTGGGGACCCAGGAGAGAGTCTGGAAAAAACACCGGAATGCTGGGAAAAAATGTAAAAGAGTTTCCATCCTGGCGTGATGCTCAACAATCAAAAGCAATGAGTTGGCATTTATAAATTTAGACACTCAAGCAAGCAGCTTAGCCCCCAGAACACAGGCTCACCACAAGAGTGTCGAAGCCTAGTGAGATGAGAAATATTTCCATGCCACTTTTAGTGGAAGGAAGTATTTCTTTCTCCTTCCCTCCTAATTTAAACATAGCTCTACAGCTCTGGAAACCCAAATGCAATGGCACAATGCTAGAGCAGGAGCGCCAGAAAGCAACAGAGACCATTCAGTTTTTCAGCTGAGGGAAGCACAGAGAGTAAACAAGCAGCGCCAAAGGGGAAGGTGAGATTGTTAAAACTGAATGGATTTTATGAACCTACGGGTCCTGGTAATACAAGTCATTTATTTCCATTCCACTACTGACCCTTTCATTCAGCAATTTATTACAGGAGTTTATTCTATTGGATTTGCAACAGGACTCCTGCTTCTGACCCGATGGCACTGTGCAGCTCCTGCTTTCAATGACAGCAGGACATACGTTGATTTCCAGCTTTTGACACAGGGTTGCCACAACACAGGCATCACACCGATTTCCAAAGTCCAGGCTCTGGCCATGTAGTGCAGCATCACCTTTCTCACGTTCTCGGGGATACACCCATCACATCCAGGAGCAAGGAGTAGGCCCAGCAGGTTGCATTCCAGATGTTTGGTGGCTCCCAGCAGGAGGCTCAGAAAGGAAGGACTTTCATTCAGATGGCTTTGCCTTTCAAAGACGGCGTGGAGTGGAGAGGGTCCCATTGTACCCTCCTCTCTCCAAGATTTGTAACATCGCAGTGAGGAAGAGTGTGGTAGCTGATTTTACTGCATGCGATGAAGCGTAGTCCGTTTACCCCCATGGGCTTCGCTCGGCCAGCCTTATTCATTTGATCGCAGTGGGGTTACTGGCAGGTACGGTCCTGTTCAAGATGAATGAGGCTGGCACGGTCAAGTCCCGCATAACTGAACTGTGGGGACAGAAACAGCCCATCCTCAGGAATAAAGCTAACCCGGCCATTCACTTTCAGTCTCCTCTGAGGTGAGGCACGGATGAGACTAGGAAATCCTGCAGCACCCATGCTCTTTCTCCTCCATCTCCTCCATGGGAGCTTTGAATTTCAAAAGAGGGGGATCACCACTGGTCACGGTGTAATAAACCGAGGTCCCATTGGAGCTGTAGGGAGAAGTCCTGGAGTCAATCAGGTGCTCCTTGGCCTCGGCCCCATTCTCAACCACCCCACTCACACTGGTGCCAAAGTGGGTGCTGAGGAAGGGGTAGTTGAGCAGCTTAGCCGCAGCCCGCTGCCGCTTCAGTTCAGACAGCGTTTGATGGCTGCGCTCCTTGTAGCCCCCCCAGATTTGCTGAGAGTCGGGGACACTGGAGCTGCTGTAGAGCAGTGCTGGGCTTGTATTACAGTCTGCAGCCGTGTGCATTTTCCAGACATCCCCATTGGAAACCAAATACTGGTAAGTGCTGGCCGGTGCCCTGAGTCCATTCTGGAGAGAGGATTCAGAGTCACTCTGTGCACTTTTGGTTGCTAACTCCGGAAGGAGCATAGAGTTCTCCAGCACTGAATTCTGTAATGAGAAAACATGTCTTATGTCCTGGCCAGTCCCTTTTATCCCACTCCTGCATCAAAGAGTAACAGTAAAGGGGTGAAAATACATTATTTCATGAATGTGTAACCTTCAAAGCCTAACTGGGACCAGTTAGATGTTAACACAGAAGGACAGTTCCACATTTCTTTTCTTTTTAAAAACCCAGGCAATTAAACACACAAAAAAAATTTCGATAGAACAACATGATGGTAACAATTAAATTCAGACAACCAGAGAGTGCAAGATCAAGTTCTTTTAGAAACATTGGCCCACCCACATAGCACCTGCATATGTCTGATCACTTGTCAATGAAATGTACATAAATATACACCCTTTCATGAGAACATGTGGGTTTGCAATTGCCTGACTTTTGGGGCCAGATTTATTTTGGCCTCATTTATTTTGCTCATGGCATTCCTTTAATTTCCGGGGCACTACACCTGATTTACACCAGCATACCTGGGACTGAAATCTGGCCCTATTTTAAAATATGTGACCTTAAGGTTGTCTTTAACATAATCTAGGTTCTCGTACAGCATCGATCCCCACAGTGTCCAAGTACCCATTGCTACATGCCCCTTCACAGCTCTGGCTTGAGACTCGTTATGAATTTTGACAGGAAACTAAAACGTTAGTTGGGCTCCTTACCGGATCTGTGTTTTCTTGGTCAGATCGAGCCTCCCTTATTTCTTCAGGATAGGCTGAGTTTCTCTGCTCTTCCGTTGCCCCCATTTGCTGCCAGACAATGGCCTCCTTCTCATACTCCTTCCTGTACAGGTTGGTTCGGTCCGAAAGACTCGCCCTCCTTACCACCTTTCTGAAGGAGAGAAGCAGAGAGCAGAGGGTTTAGGAAGATGGTGTCTAAGAGCACATTACAAACATGAATTAAGGTAGGAAAGTTCACTACTCCCATATTACATACAGGAAAGGGACGCACAAAAAGGGGAAAGGAATTTTTCAAAAGATTTGGGCTCAGAAGACGAGATCTCACATACAGCTGTGCTAGTGGACCACCTTTCCACCCAGTCTCCCCTGGAGCTTTATCCGTTTGTTGGGTTCTAGGAGAGGACCTGCGGGCTGGTCCAGGAGAGATCTTCAGGCCACAGTTTGAGAACTACTGCTCTAATGTTCATAGAGAAAATATATATCTCCTAGGAAGACTGCATGTTTGGTCACTACATGCAGAAGAGGGTTGTGGTTCTGTCCTTCTGTAACCTATTACTATAGATTCACCTCTGTCCACATCTCCAGGCATTAAAGCTATCGTGCCACAATCTTTTCACTGAGGACACAAATATCAATGATTTAGGAGGAAGGAAACCAGAAGCTTGTAATCTACTGCATCATGGTACTTTTCCAGCTCACTGAACAACTGGCTCAGCTTCAGCCTTTTGTAGAATCCATTGAATTTCAGAGCAGGCAGGCTGGCCTCTGGTTACTCTGAATACTAGATATTCTGCTTTCAGGTTTGGAACAGCGAAGTTGCTCTGCAGTCTAGAGCATGGCAAAATGCGGGAAGATCAGTTTCGCACTCACCCTCGGCTTCCGGTGCTGGAGGTCCTCCTGCTGAGTGAGGACTTGTGCCTCAGCTGAGATTTCATGATCACATCATGCTTATGTTTCAGCTCCAGCAGTAACACTTTGAACTCCTCTTCTTCACACAAGTCTAAGGCACACACAAGCCAAACCAAGCCATGAGTTGGCTGCTCTAAGGTTATAC
The DNA here is from genome assembly GCA_007922175.1 of Pelusios castaneus. Classification (NCBI taxonomy): domain Eukaryota; kingdom Metazoa; phylum Chordata; order Testudines; family Pelomedusidae; genus Pelusios; species Pelusios castaneus. Next base: position 8,221,817 of record ML685852.1, on the reverse strand, counting down.
ACTCAGCTTGAATGGAATGGGTTGAGGGGGCACTAGAGGGAGAATATATGGCAACTACCATAATTTGACACTCCTCTGCCACACTTGGCTGTGGCTTCTTGGTTTCCACACCCCTCAGATTTTGGTAGAGATAATGGAATAGAATTGAGAAAGAACATTTAAGCAAAACAGGAAAGCCAATCCCTAAGGGAATTAGAAGCAACATCATTTGGAGCACCTAAAACAGAACTGGAAAAAAGCACTGGAGAATAGGCTGTGGATTTTAGTTCTGCAATGGCCAGAGTGAGACAGAATCAATGAACCATCTCTAACTTCTGTGCAGTGCATTGAACCTCACATCACAAAGGGGGAAGAGATGTTTTTACCACTGCTCTATATTTGGAGATTCTAAAAAGGTGGGGTAAACCTTGGAATTACGCAGATGATCTATGGGGAAGAGAAGAAACCTCTGAGAGCCTCTGTCTATCACCAATTGCTGTCCTTGTGGACACAAAGAATGACAATTCCTTATACCCCCAAAGGCGTAAGAATGTATGGAACTTATGCATCTCTGAGGGCAAATGGAAACACTTTGCTCTTCTATAGCACTTGTCATCCAAGGACCTTAAACCACTCTACAGATGCTAATTAAGGCTATGCGTACACTGATGGCAGCAAATTTGCTGCCGTCGGATCGATTTATCCAGTTTGATTGAGCAGCAGTAAAGACACACTCCATCGATCTGGAAGTCGATCTAGTAAAACCACCTTCTCATTTCCCATCAGCTCAGCGCAGACAGCCCGTAAAATGAAAGTTACGAAGTCAACGGGAGTTACACAAGCTACTCTGCGTAACATGTGTAACTCCTGTCAACTGCTGCCGAATTTCGCCAGCAGCGTAGACTGGTCCTGAGACCCCCAATCCCCTGTCACGTAGATATCCATTATCTTCCAACTCGGGCGATGTGGCAGTGAGGAGGAACTGGAGAGGGGTCTACCTGCACTACCTCGGCTGGACGCATGAGGAGATGGGCTACCACGTGCGGGTCAATGGACACTGCTAAGAAACACTGACTCAGGCACCTGGCACATATGTGCTCTTTACATGTGGAATACACACAGGAACGAACACTTGAAAAAGAACCATTCTCTTCACTGGAGATGAAGAAATGCATCACAGGTCACACACAATGAAGGGCCAGCCACTAGGGGTAGGACTCTTAAAAACAGAGACTAGAAGTCGAGATGTCAGACATCCCTACCTCACTCCTTCCTGCTCCACACCAAACTGAATTAGAATCTGGGCCCAGAAAACCAGGGCAATAAAAAATACCGTCTGCAGGCTGCACAGAGTACGGGCAGAAGACCCTAAAAGCAGGAAAACATTCACAGTTCTGCTGCAGGGAGATGGAAGGGAGCTGGATAAGGGGATGTCACATGGGCAGGAGCATATGGAGGAGAGACTAAAATGTCCTCATCTTCAAGAAAAAAGGTACCATGTAGGCCCTTAGCCTCTTAAGTCCCATTGACTTTCCAGGCATTTATGCTTTTAAGTCACTTGAAAAAAACCAGACATTAGTGCTTTTCAAAATTTCACACCTAAATCCCAACAGGCTTACAGGCTCCTCAGTTTCTCTGTGCTGTTTGGAGAAATCCCAGCAATTTAGACATGGTCAGAAATACTCTAACAGAGAGAGAGAATTCAAACTCACCTATTGGCATCTCATCAAAGGCAGTCCTGGCACTCAGGCTGGCCCCGTGGGACACCAGCAACTCTGCCATCTGCATCTGGAGCCAGGGAAATAAAGTAATGTTCACAGCCGTGGTTTAGGTAATCAATAGTTGCATGGGATCTAAGGAACAAAGCAATCTATGGAGCAGTGGGGTGCTCGGTTTAAGGATACCAGGATTGTGACGGTACCAGTGGGTGTATCTCCAGGCAAGAAACTAAGTACAATCCCTAAAAGCTCACCCATTGGGAGATTTCCCATCAGCATTCCCGGCACAGGTGCTCACTTACAATCACCACACTCTTAGAGAGGCTCTCTTAGATACGAGTCCAGTCCATGGGTGGGCAACCCCACAATGGAGTAAATCCACTCGATGGCTCATTACCAGGATAATATTGTATTCATCCGCAATGAACTCCAGCACGTATGCTCCAAGAAATGGTACTAGCAGATAGATGTCTCTGAGATGTGGGAGTCAGAGGAAAAAACACTAGGAACAAACCAGTTCCTTGTATGGGCACGTGTGTTCTCTGTATGTATGCCAACCCTCCAATATTAAGAAATGGAGATCTCAGCTCAATCCTACCCTGGGGAGAGCCTGAGATCTCAGACTTTAAAGCTGTAACATGTGGATGTCAAAAAGCTTTTTCAGGCCCTTTTTTTAAGGACACTCTCACTCCTGCACAACTGGTAAATAGAACCCCGGCTTCACAGGTTGAGGGACAGAAGAAATATTCCCAATGACATTTTTACAGCCTTTGAAAGTCATCAGTGTTCCAACACACCCCCTATGCAAAACTTTAAATGGTGTCTGTGTGTGTGTCGCGGGGGACGAGCAGGGCATTACTAAGGCTTCACTGCCATTGGTTTGGATTAGCGGTGCCCACGTAATACATTTGTTCTCCTTGTCCCCATACAACACCTGGGTTTTGCTGATCAAGGGAGCATGAACGTTTTGAAATGCTGCCCGCCTCCCACCGACGTGAAGCAGCTGCACAGAACAGACTTGCAACAATCATGTTTACCTGGCCCCAAAAGGCAGCAGCATGCAGAGGTTCCCAGCCGTCCCAGTCCTTGACGTCCGGCCTCGCTCCATGGTCTAGAAGCATCTCAGCTGCATGCAGGTAGCCATTAGCTCCAGCTATGTGCAACTAAGAGACCAGGAACAAAGAGTATGAATTGCTGTCTAAGGCTCCTGAATGTCTTTCTTCACCAAGTAACCCAGGGTCTGAGTTTAGACCAAGAAAAAATAGCACTGCTAGATTCAACTCCTAGACAAGATGCTGCACTGACTTCTAGGTGGGTTCGGTCGGACCCTGGAACGTCATTAATGAGTTTAGGTAAATTTCTGCCACAGAAAGTCTTTTGGCTGATCTGAAAATGTCACCCAGGGGCTTTTAAAAACGCGAGTGCATTTTCACAGGGATCAAAACAAAAGCAGCCTCCAAAGCACATTTTAAACCAATGAAATCACCTGTCTGTAGCTACTTTTGGAGAAATCAGTGTAAGATTCTGTGAAGCTGGGTGCAATGTGGCAAGCCTCTGTGGTCAGGAATTTAAAAAAACCCAGGATTTTGCATTTTCATCTCAAAAGGTTCCGTAGTGCTTCACAAACTATAAGCACGCAGCACCACCAAAATGCAGCTGGCTCTCAGGTGGAAGATCTCAGCTAAAGGGCACTCTAGCTAACTCTTTAGAGAGGGGAGGAAAAGGACATTCTTCTGAGATGTTATAGGGTGGATCTCTCAAACCAAGTTTTCAGCCTGGCCATAGCCAGGCCTCCACTTCTGTGGATACAGTTTTGCATATGCCCTTACTTGCACTCACAATGTAAGCAACTTAGTCTGTCTGCTGCTACACCCTTGATCAAAACACACCCTCTTGCACAGTTTTGCAGATTACTGCATACAAGTTGGCAGCAATCCCTTCACCCCAGAGGTAATTCCATTGCAAGCGGTGCTGTACAGGGAAAGAGAACGTCTGTTCCTTGCGGCACATTTCATACCGGAGAAAGCGAGGGGATGCCACAAAAAATGAAATTACATTAGCTGTCTTCCAGATAGACTTCTTGGTGTTCTTGTTTGCAATTTAAGGGACACTCTCAAAGCAGGAAGGTCTGAAGCCCATCATCCCTTTTTGGTGTCCTATCATCCTGTGTAGGAGTTATTTTTGTACTAAAATTCACGGTTTTTCTAAAAGAAATGCAAGCCACCCAAACTCTACACCCTTACAAAAAGAAGCCACTGCTGTCATGCATTCCAGACTAGAGTTCTGTGGCTATCATGTACTAAAAGGCAGGCACAGGAGTGCTTCAGACCTGATGGTCATTAATACTGAGCTCAGGACTCCAGCATGCTAAGCGCTGTTTCAACACACAGGAAGACAGTACATTGCAGAGAGTTCACAGTCGAAAACAGCAACATACCGAAGGTGTGGGTGAAATGGATATGCCATCAGATACACTATATACATATGAATCCCCTCCCTACTCTATTATAAGGTACATGGAGCACCAACTCTCATCTTCCCTTCAAACCATCATGAACTAGCTCATCTCTTGTAGGTTCTGCATCTGTGGTCGGGGTGCTGGAGCAATTTTTAAAGGGTGTGTCTACACTTACATATTAAGTCGACTTAATTTAATCTGCGTCTACACTGCACTTTCCTTAAATTGACTTAAGCAGCTGCTTAAGTCGACTTAAGGAAAAATTAAGTCGACTTTACTGGCTAAGTCGACTTTGCCAGTGTGAACGTGGATTAGCCCTAAATCGACTTTAAGTTGACTCAGGGGGCTTTAGGGCTTCCCCACTGCCCTCCCTGCCAGGGTGGCTGGCACAGCCACAGCCTGGCATGCCCCCACACAGGGCAGGGAAGAGCCCTGCCCACCCTGCCCCTATGCCCTGCCAGGGTCCCTGTCCCCTTTTTCCCCATTGTACCAAGGTACAATAGGGCAAAGGCTGAGCCCCCCTGGCACTTGGCAAGGGGTGCCCCCCTGCCACCTAGCCCCTAGAAGTCGACCTAGGCATCCAGTGTGGACGCTCTAGGTCAATTTGGTAGGGTCCCCTCTAAATCGACTTAAATTTTAAGTGTGGACATGCTAAGTCGACTTAAATTCACAAGTGTAGACATAGCCATAGTGTGGGTGGTGAGAGCCACTGAGCCAAGTTGTAAATCCTGTATCCACTTCAAGCCAGGGGGTGCAGCCACACTTCAAAACCCTTTAGTTTCCAGCACCTGGTCTGTGGTCATATCTTCATGAGGCCAACAGGGGGCTGTAATTGAATGGAAAATAAATAGTTTTTCTTGACTTTTACAAGTAACAGCCTGAAAGGTAAATGCAAGTTCAATCCCCACGTAGGAAGTTGTCAAAATCATAACGGCTCTTCTGTGCTTGTATGAAATCTCACTGCACAAGACGAAGATTTTAGGATTGCCTTACAAGCCCGAACCAGGCAATGCTAATGGAATGGTTAAATGGGATGTTTGAAGAACTGAAGATTAATTAAAAAGAGAAACCTTGGAACAATATGAAAACATACACCCCATGAGAGACTCCAGTCATCCAGAATCTTGTTCAGAGACCCTGCCCTCCTCAGACTTTGTAACTAATGTTTATGGGAATAGAAATCTCTAGCCATCTACCTCCACGCACAGTACTTGACCTTGGAGATTAACAAAGGCACGCACCACTAACAGCCTCCTAGATTTCATGCAGGCTGAAGGGAGAGAATAGGGTCAAGACTGTAGCAATTCTGCTCACCAATGTAGCACCTTGATCATCTGTCCCGTTCAGGTCTTGTCCTGCTGCAATCATATCTTGAATGTCAGAGATCATGGCCTCCTCCGGGATAGCCCGCATCTCATTGATTTTCTCCTGTGTGATGCCTGCAGTTAAAAGGGAGAAAAGGAAATGCTCATTTCCTCTCCCGACCCAGTAAACAGCAGCAATGATTGCATGAAGATTTTTTGTCTGACCCATAGGAGCATGCTCAACATCAGATAGAACACTTTGCACACTTTGTCCATACAGTACCACAAAGCACAGTCACCCGTGGGGCGGAGGGAGATAGCTCAGGTAATAGGGCACCTAACAGCATGAGAATGGTATTGCAGCAAAATCCAACTTGGGAAAAGAACCAGAGTGTTTAATGTTCATGCAGAGCAAACAGGAGCTCAGTTTTCAAATCCACACAGAAACTCAGTTTCTCTGCTTCAGAAAGATGAAAAGCTTTCAAACCCTGATGGCCTATAGGCAGCTGACCACACAGGTTGAGAACTGACAGAAAAACCACTGATTCTTTAACTCTTTACATGCTAGAAGCAATTCTGAGCTGAGGAGGTACAACCCTTTCAGAGGTAGCCTCATTCCTCAACCCCATTTTAAGCAAGTCTAATGGAAGGGACCGTCTTGGCCATCTATGTAGGGGACACGTGCTGTCTAGGTGACAAGGAGACTCCGCTCTCTGTACTCAGGAAGCAGGCCGACATTCTCAGGGGGAACTTATGGGCTATTTCATCCACCATGCTACTTGCCACTGTTTAAGTGTATATTACTCAGGCGCAGGATTTGGCAAGAGATAAAAATTGCAGCTCTGGAAGGGTAAGGACACATAGATAGAGCCCTGGGTGGATACAAATATGTGGATCCATATCCAATCTGCGTCTGCAAGAAATGGTCTGCGGATATCCGCATTGTATCCGCGGATGCAGATATCCATGGATTTGCAGGGCTCTACACAGAAATGTCGGACTGGAAGGAGTCATCTGGTCCAATCCCCTGCACTGAAGCAGAACTAAGTATTATGCATCTCTGGCAAGCGTTTGTCTAACCTGCTCTTAAAAACCAACCAATGGCAGAGATTCCACAACTTCTCCAGGTATTTGTTTCCACTGCTTAACGACCCTGACAGTTAGGAAGTTTTTCCTAATATATAACCTAAATCTCCCATTCTGCAATTTAAGCCCATTACTTCATGTCCTGTCCTCAGTGGGTAAGGAGAAAAATGTTTCACTCTCCTCTTTATAACAACCTTCTACATACTTGAAAACTGTTATATCTCCCCTCAGTCTTCTCTTCGCCAAACTAAACAAACCACATTTTTTCCATCTTTCCTCACAGGTCACGTTTTCTAGACCTTTAATCATTTTTGTTTCTCTCCTCTGGACTTTCTCCAATTTGTCCATATCTTTCCTGAAGTGTTGTGCCCAGAACTGAACAAAGTACTCCAGCTGAAGTCCTATCAGTGCTGAGCAATGTGGAAGAATTCATTTTCACGTATTGCTTACAACTCTCCTGCTAATACATCCTAGAATGATGTTTGCTTTTTTCGCAACAGTATTACATTGTTCACTCACATTTAATTTGTAGTCTATTATCACCCCAGTCTTTCCTTCCATACTCCTTTCCTAGTGCGTCATTTCTCACTTTGTATTTGTGAAATGGATTACTCCTTCCTAAGTGCAGTACTTTGCGTTTGTCCTTAATGAGTTTCATCCTCCTTATTTCAGACTCTTTCTCCAGTTTGTCAAGATCATGTTGAATTCTCATCCTATCCTCCAAAGCTTGAAACCACATAACAGCAACATACTTAAGCTTGATAACTGTACTCTTGATGCCATTATCCAAATCATTTATGAATATATTGAACAGACCCAGAATTAGGACAGATGCCTCAATGAGAACTGTGAGCCACTGATAAGTACTCACTGAGTACGTTTTTTCAAACAGTAGCGTACCCACCTTTTAGCGCAGGGGTCGGCAACCTTTGCTGACCCCTGTGCCGGCCCCTCCTCCTCGACCCTCAGCTGTTGCCGATGACCCACTCCTGGAAAGAAGCCACCTGGAGTGGCTCCTCCCAGCAGCGTGCCTGGGGACCCCTATCTCCAGGCACACCATGGAAAGAAGTTGCCTAGAGTCACTTCTTTTGGTGGTGGCACACCACAGAGAGGAGCCGCTCTGGGCGGCTTCTTTACATGGTATGCCTGGGGCATGGACATGGCAGGGACCTCCGCACTGCAGCCGCCCTCGAAAGAAGCCACTTGGAATGTCTTTTGCTGGCAGGAGTGGCAATTTCTGTGGCACCACAGAGGATGCCGAGTGCCGCTCCGAATGGGCTCGTGTGCCACTGTTGGCCCGCGTCCCGGGGGCTGCCTACCCCTGTTTTAGCGGATTTGTCTAGGCCGTATTTCCTGAATTTGTTTATGAGAAGGTCATGTGAGATAGAAACAAAAGCATTACTAAAGTCAAGATACATCATATCTACTGCTTCCCTCTAGCCACAAGGGTTCTGCCAAAGCAAGTTGATTTGCCACGATTTGTTCTTGACAAATAATAGTTGACTGTTATTTATCACCTTATTTTCTTTTAGGTGCTTACAAATTGACTGATTATTTCAGTGATCCTCAAGCTCTTTTGCTCTGCACACCCCCTCACCTGGTCCGCACCCCCACAGGAGCTGGATCTGTGGTCAGAGGCAGGAGTTAGGTGAGGAGCAGAGCCAGGGGACAGGACTAGAAGCAGGCCTGGAGCATGGCTGAGGACCCAAGGCCGGCCAGGCCTGTGACTGAGAGCTGAGTGTCAAGGCTAGGGCGAAGCTGGGGGCAGAGCAGAATTGGGTGGGGGCTGACCCAGGCCCTGCCCATCCCCAGCACTTTCTTCCACACTCCTCTAAGAGACATGCCCCACAGCCTGGGCACCCCGGGACTATTCGCTCCATTTTCTTTCTGAGTACCAGAGTTAAGCTGATTGGTCTATAATTCCCTGGGTTGTCAGCATTTTCCCTTTTATAGACAGGAGCATGGGGGGACACGTAATCCCTACACCATACGCCCTTCTGGCGGAAAGGCGAGAACTTCAGCCCATCAAACTCAGGCTCGGTGTTTAAATGAGTAGAGAATAAATGAACACGTGATGCTGCCCCGTTTATGAAAACTGAGGGAGTAATAGTGTTGGCTAGTGCCAGCCCAAGTGAGGACAGAGTGCACGTGCTCAGAGGCGATGGGCACCAAAAAGGACCTTAATAGACAGGGCAAATGCCGAGCAAGCTTCCCTCACGCACAGCGTTAGCAGCAAGGAGGAGGCCTGTCACGGTTACATGGCAAGCTGGGCTTTAGACACCTCGTCCTTCTTGAATGCACTCCTCTGGTGATGGGTTTTCCCACGTTCACCCTTCTCTGGGTGGAACCATGTATGCGCAGCTCAGTACTCTTAGAGCGGGTCGCTGGTAGCAGCCTCCATTTCCCACAACCATGAGAACCAGTCAGACCCAACTATGCTTGGCGCCTCTAAGTCCTTTCCCTCCAGGAGTCTGAGCAGAAGCTTCCTCGGAAGAAAGCATTATTTATTCATCCAAAGGCGCAAAGAGAGAAAAGAACAAAAGGCTTAGGTACCTGGGTCTTACCTAAATATTATTCTTTCCTTGCAAGGGGTGAGTAAATCCCATTCAGTCCAGATGCCCCTGATGCTGGCCTGGGAAAGACAGGCAGTCCCCATAACCGTCTCTCAGTCCCTCTGTCAGAGAACCCTCTAGCCTCCAGTGTCTATTCATCTTCCTTCTTCCCTAGGCTGGGGTTTAGTGCCCCTCTGATCATAAGCTCTGGCCTGAGAAAGGGAAACCAGCCGGCCTATCCAGAGCCAAGAGCTAAACTCAGGTCCAAGTTCAGATTTCAAACTCCCCCAAAGCTTATTTGATTTGGGCTCAACTCTCCTCTAAAACTTTAGGTTGTCTTTTAATACAAGTCTCCTCACACCATGGGCTCTGTTATAATGAACCGCATTCAGGGAGGCTGCATGGCTTGGAGGATTGTTAGCTGGATATAGAGTCTTTTACCATAGGTTACTCTTCCAGGTTTTAAGGATTAGGTCCATGAAAGTTTGGCTTCCAAGAGTTGCCAAGAAGTAGTGCTGTGCAGCAAGGTCTACTTTCCTCAATAGGAGTACCAAGAGCTGAGGAACCCAAAATCATTATTCGATACTTTATTAATCCACTTCCAGTGTATTCTGAGTGTTCCCTTCTTTCCTTACCCTGGTATGACATGCAGGTCTCAATGACATCAAGAGTGGGCTCATCTTCACAGAGATCATATGGCATGTTTCCATCTGCATTTACTGCCAGCAAATCTGCCCCACTGCAAAGAGAAAGTCCATCATTAGGTAGGCACACCAAAGCACTTAGAAGGAAAGGGAACCCTATAATGGACAATATCCAACAGATAATGGCACCTAGGATGAGCCCTCTGAAACAGTGGTTCCCAACCACCATGTCGGGACACATTACTGTGTCGCTACACAGCAGGAAGTGTGTTGCAGAGAGCTGGGAATATGGCTGGATTTAGGCTGGGCTCGTGTGTCCTATAGGGTCGCGACATACCACCAAGTGTGTCGTGACACACAAAAGGTTGAGAATCCCTTTTCTGAAGACCAAACTGGTATTTTAATAGGAATGTCTCATATCTGGTGCCTTAATACCTCCAGGATTGGACAAACCCGATATACAAGGTGGTACCCGTGGGCCCTAAGAAGGATTGGCATGGAGAGCTACATATCCCAAAGTAGATCTATTCAGAGCACACTGATCCTCCTCCATGGGATTTGGGCCTACTGGATCTGGGCTGGACATGGATCTAGCAGCCTCTCCTGCTATGCTCACACTCCTCCTCCTCCGTGTGCTTCTAGAAAGAGCAGGCTAATGGGCCTGGCTGGCTTGTTCGCATGGAAAAAGTTCTAAGTGCCAGGAACTGAGGACATCAGCTCCTCCCAGGGGTCAGGGTGTAAATTACCCCAGGTTATTTTGATCGGATCATAATTTCAGGTGTTTTGCAAAGCTTAAAGAACAAACCATTCCATTCTACCTGAAAAGATGCCGAGGTGATCTGCAGTCCTTATTGGGCCTATAGGTTTGGCAGTGGGGACTAAACACGTGAATTCCCCTCTGGCAGATTTTTGTCATCTTGTCCATTACAGGGTTCCCTGCACCTTCCTCTGAATCTCAGTGGTTGCTGTTGGAGGCAGAATACCTAAGGAAATGGGCTACTATTCTGATCCAACTGTGTAATCCCTGTCTGTGTTCAAACTCTCTACAGCCTCGTTGCGTATTTTATACTATATCATAGCTAAGGCTGGATTGGCTCTCATGGTTACAGCCTTTGAAGGAAGGCAGACAACCAATGGTTAAAGTATAATTTGACGGGCCCCGGAACCCTCCTAATCTCTGGGCCCCCTTCCCATATTGTCTGGGCCCCCTTCATGCATGTGCGGGCCCTAGCCCAGGTAGGCATTTGCAACCACTTCTCAGTACCCTGTGCATCGGTTATCGCTCCATAAACATATTTATAACTTTATATGGCGTTTAGGTCTCTATCAATTATTGTCACAAACTAGCAAACATTGCATAACACAATAAGTATTGTGATCTTTATATTCCCGATATGCACATTTCACTTCATTAAATGCAATGCCAAACTTGGAACACAAAAATTGTATGTCGCTTTCACCAAATTCCGGTGACAGCTCTGAAGTGAAATGTGATGGGTCAAGTTCTTCAACAGCACTGCTTAGACGTTTTTCTGAGTCTGGCAACAATCGAGCATTCATACAGACCGCGAAGGCCCGGTAAAACCGATATTTAGAAATTTCAATTTGCTTGCCAGCATTCACAGACATGTTTACACATACACCTTTAAAGCAACCTGCAGCAATCGCCTCACAAGCCTCTTGGTAGAGCTCTGAATCACACTCTCTGTGAGCTATAAACACCTGAACTTGTCGCCTTATCAACTTCCTTGCTGTAGATAATGTTACATCAGATTTTTGCAACGCCAAGGACAGGTCTGCAAGTTCCTCCAGAGCATCAAGCCTGAGACCCAAGTTTTTAACAGAAACTGGATTCTCCAGGTTTTGGGTTTTTTTTGCCATGCCAGCAAATTTTGCTTTCTCTTACACTTCTAGTGAGTTCCAAAGGGGTAGCCGTGTTAGTCTATTGTAGAAAGACAACAGAGTCCTGTGGCACTTTTAAAGACTAACAGATTTATTTATCGCATGAGCTTTCGTGGGAGAAAATCCCACTTCGTCAGACGCTTTGAAAAGCTTTGAAAAGCTTCAAAGCGTCTGACGAAGTGGGATTTTCTCCCACGAAAGTTCATGCGATAAATAAATCTGTTAGTCTTTAAAAGTGCCACAGGACTCTGTTGTACTTCTAGTGAGAAATCAGTTGATTTTTTCAAGAAGTGGCTATGGAGAGTTATACATGACCACCAAACAGCTCGTCCAGTGCGACAGCTGGAGGCAACCCAACGTACATCAAGTATGCAGTCAGTCCTATTAAGCTGGACTTCCAGACCACTCGCACATTCAGCCAACTCTCTCAAACACTTCGGTGACTGACTGTACAGAGCACACAATGAATCCACGAACGATTTAAAGTGATTAACTTCACTGCAGCATTTGATAGCATCAGCCACGGCCAATTCCAACCTGTGATTAAAACAATGCCAGCTTATCAAAGGTGGAAATTGTGTCTTTAATTTTGCAGCAACACCAGCCTTACTGCCTAACATGACAGAGGCACCTAAACCAATCCGATTATCTTTGAGAAATTCCTCCGTGAACCCATGTGCTGTCAAACACTGCAGCAAAACTAATACTACGCCATCAGCATCATTGCTGCCTAGTTCAACCAGATCAAGAAAAAATGTAACAGGACCAATGTTTGCTTTCAAAAGTTATGCACAAGTAAATTACAAGACAAAAAAGTTTACTTAAACTCATACTCTCATCAATGAAAACAGAAATTTGATATTGCTGAGAAATGACACTAGAACACAAACCATGTTTCATCTCCACAGACATGTGGTTTATTATGTCAGCACAAACAACATTGGTGCAAAACACGACCCATCTCAACACCATTTATCTGCTGTAAAGTAATGAGGTCTGGACGGTGAATGACCACCATCCAAATAAAAGATATATAACACATGCTAACCTAATAACACTATCTAGGACAGGGGTCTCAAACTCCAATCTCCACGAGGGCCACATAGGACTAGGATATTGGCCTGAGGGCTGCGTCACTGAAACCTTTTCATACAACGAGTTATTATTAGAACTGGAGACAGAACTGCTGGGTAGCCTTATGACATTTTTCTGAACAAAACACACATGTACTTTTAGAATTACTTCCATTCAGGATGGCGGTATCATTGGAAAGACAAACACACTTAAAATGTTGCATTATAAATCAGTGGCTCCCAACCTTTTTGGTTGAGGGCCCAAAACACAATTTTTAAAACCCTGAAGGGCCACCAGTTTATTTAATTAAAATTAAATTTGAAATGAATTCATTAAATTAAAATTGATTGTAATTAAAATTAAGTGGGTTTAAATTTTAATTAATTGAATTAGAATGACTTTTAATTGAAATTTAATTTCAATTTTAATTTAATTGAATTCATAGAAAGGTTTTTAAAAACCTTTAAAAAGGTTTTAATTAAAATTATTTTTTTAAAAGGTTTTTAAGAAAGAAAGAAAGAAAGAAAGAAAGAAAGAAAGAAAGAAAGAAAGGGCTGTATGCATCCCCAAGCCTGGAGGGGAGGTGAGCAGCCATAGCCCAGCTCCCATCTGCACGCCAGGATCGGGTAGGACTCGGGCCGGGCACGGCAGGGCACCCCAGTGGGGAGCCCCCATGGGAACCTCCCCCATACTCACAGTCCCCAATAGAACCCCCTCACCTGAGTTCTGTCCTGGCCCAGGCAGTGAAGCCAAGCACGCCCCAACCCTCCAGTCCTGCTCCCCACCAGCCAGCTGAGCTCCCTGACCCTCCAGTCCCACTCCCCACTGGCCAGCTGAGCTCCCAGAGTCCCGCGACCAGCTGAGCTCCCCAATCTCACTCCCCACTGGATGGCCAGCTGAGCTCCCCATTCTTGCTCCCCGCTGGCTGGCCAGCTGAGCTCCCTGACCCTCCAGTTCCCGCTCCCTGGTGGCTCCCCGACCTCCCTGGTCAGCATCGCCCCCCTTACCTGGCCGGAGCTGCAGGGGCACATGCCGAGTCACTCCCTGGCCACGCCTCACCCACCCTGAGCCACGCTGTCTCAGCGTCCTCACTCAGGGCTGGAGATTTGAAAAGTCCCTGGCTGCTCCCGAGTCCCAGGTGACCTGCGCAGGGCGGGACATGTGTCTGCCCCATTTTTCTGGGCCCCGGAACGCTGGTCTGACAAAATAGCGGGCCGCATTCTGGCATACTTTAACCTCTGCAGCCAACATCCTCTGGCATTTATATTCTGGTTCATTTTTCTTCCACATCAGCAGAGCAAGTAACTTACATTTGCAATGTATAGAGTCAGTGTAACCAGCTAACAAATCACAGGACCTGATATCCTTCAAAAGCTGCTACCTTTGGTGGTCTCTGTGGGTTTTCTGTTCAGTCAGCAAAGCCTTCTGAAGCAATGTCTAAGTAAACCCTTTGATCTGTGACACAGTAGCCTTCTTTGATCACAATAACCCCAAGCACTGCTGCACTGCAGAAAACCTGCCATTGCTCATTCTTAGAAATATGCAAGTGACAGCTCTTCTTCTGAACATGGACTGTGGTGCAAGGTTACTACAGCGCTGGTTTGCCAGTGCCTGAGTGAACATACAGCATCCCTCACGCACCCAAATGGGATGGGCCAGAACAGATGCACCCAGCCCCACAGCTGACACTGCTTGCTTGTTATACCTCATGCTATATCTTTTCCTATAGCCACTAGAACGGATGTTACAGGTCACAGCGAGGGTGCAATATACATTCCCACGTTTCATTTATTTCTGCACTCCATTTTTATCCTCCTCCTTTAAAACTTTCAGGTTCCCACCCTTTTAAACTCTGGGCTTCCCCAAATCTTCAAGCTTCACAAAGCTGCCCCAAACATAATAGCTATGTCGGGCAAAATTCCATTTTTATCTTATTGTTTCAACAAATAAAGTTTATTTTAAAGCTTTTTTTCCCCTATTTTTATCAATTTGCATTTTTACAGTTGTGGGAAATTCCAGGAGTTAGACAATAATTATTTAACGAAGCAGATGCTGAGATTCATAAATTACAGCTTTATAACCATTAAATCACGTCAACATCGCATCAAAATATATGGAGTAACCAGCATTAAATCAAACTTTAATTTTCTCCAGCAGCACTTTTCTCACTTTCCCTATCTATAAACGTCAGCAGTTACCGAGGGAAGGATCTTTTCAGTTTGTGCATATGGTGAAATCAATGTTTGCCAATAAAAATCTAATCTTTCCAAGCCTGATTATAAACTAAGGCAGGAGTCAGCAATCTTTGATGACACCGTGCCAGCCCCTCCTCTCTGACCCTCAGCTGGTCCCGGTAGCTCCCTCTGCCCTCCTGCCCCCCAAATAAACAAACAAACAGCCACTGCCTGGGAATTTGGCATTGGCCACAGCTGAAGTACCCTCCACCGCCCAAGAAAATGGCCACCACCAAGCTGGAGCGCTCCCTGCGGCTGAAAGCGCCACTCCAGGGAGCTCCCTGCTGCCTAAAGAAGCTTCCTGGAGCATCCCTTTTGGCAGTGTGCTTCAGGACTGCCACCCCACCACCAGAAAAAGTTGCCTAGAGCTGCACTTTCTGTGGCACTGCGGCCATCGCAGGAGTTTTGGCGGCAGGAGCAGCAATTTCAGTTGCATGCAAAGGGCGCCGCGTGCCACTCCAAATCACCTGCTGGCACATGTGCTGGGGGCTGCTGAGCCCTGGGCTGAGGAAACTGGTGAGCTCCCAGCACAGACAGGGTGGGAAGAAGGTGCTGTTCAAGGACAGGAAGCATTGCTTCATTATCTTCCTTATAAGCGCAGAGCCCACTGCCCAGGAAAGATGGGCTAAAATTTGAACCCCAGTCTCCACCTGGAAGTGCAATAGTCTACGGCGCACAGAAAGGGGAGACAGACTACTTGTGAAGAGGAGCATGATAGCTTCCTGGGCTTCTTCTCAGCGTGCTCACCCTCCAGCCAAGGTGAGAGACAGTCCTCGGTACAGAAAGAAGAAGGTGTTCAAGCAACAGGAAGCACCTGGGGACACAACTGTACGGGTTCCTGAGACCCCCTCGCCAGACTCTCCTCAGATAAACTGAATTGAGCGTGATTACTTCTAGACCTGTACTGCCCCACACACTAACATGGGCCCCCTGCAGAGAACATGAGGGGCTTAAACACTAGGGCATTCGTCCGAGCGCTCTAGGCAGGGGTGAATGGAAGCCCCAGTATCAGTGCCTGGTGTGGTACAGCTGGACAGAAGACACGTTGGACTCTTACTTGTACCGACTGTGCAGCTGCAGATAGTCTGACACAGAGTGTTGGTGATCTGCATCCCCCTGGTGCTAATATAGCACATGTGCTGAGCATTGTGTGGGCACTATGCACACAGAGATGAGTTTCACCCTTCGTTGTCTGCTTTTCCTGGCCATTCCTCTTCCTGCATCTTTGCTCCTTGCCCACCACCAGGGAGCAGAAGCCTGGAAGCACAGAGGAGGTGAGCTACACACACCCAGCCAGCAGACAACGAGTCACAAGTGACAAACTGAAATCCAAATCCAGAGATTTTGGCCAGACAGGCATTTGCCCCCTTCAAAGCAAACTGATCTGGGTCATCCTCTGCTTTACTGTTATCTCCTCAGTTTCTCCAGTGTTCTCCCTCACCCTTTTTCCAACCCAGGTACTGTTTCCTAACAACAAGCCACCCATGTGCAGCCTTGACCTACCTAACAAGCATCTTACGCTGACACTACAAGGTATCAGGCGTTCCCACTTCCTCCCAACAGCAGTGGAAGTTGTGACAATCAATAGCTCAAAGGAAACAATGAGCACTTCACAGATGCAGGGCCGCCGAGACACAAAAAGAAAGCAGAAACCACTTACTGTTGAATAAGAATCTTCACCAAGTTGATGTGACCACACGTAGCTGCCGCATGAAGAGGAGTCCATAGCTCATTGTCCTTGGCATTGACATTAGCCCCATGGTTGAGGAGAAGCTTGACTATCTCTTCAAAGTTGTCTATGCAGCTCTGGTGAGGGACAGAAACAGATGGGTCAATTTTTACTTAGAGCATGTTAGTCTATTGCCATTTTCACTGTGCCAAGCGCTCATGAGGCATTCAAAGTCAAGGGATCTACTTCTGGACCATGACTGGAAGACCTCTGGAAGCCAAAAGAGTTAAATCAGTGCAAAAGTGAGGCCAGGAGGTGCCTGGAGCAAAGAGACTACGTCGGGCACATGGAAAATTACCACCCATTTATAGGGCCTTCCCAAAACAGGAACGGAACGGACTAAGTCAGAACTGAGGAGATATGGCAAGAGCTGTAATGAGGAAGCTTCTACCTGGCTTCAAACTTTCTGGCTCCCATTCCTTCAGGAGCAAACACACCAAAAGTTAGAGTGTTGCCAGCATGGCTACATATCAGGGAAGAAGTCTCCCTCTCATGTTTTCCTCTCTTCAGATTAAATCCCTTTGGACTCAGCAGACAATCCACTCATTCATGTGGGTGTGGATAATGAACCTCTTGAAAACCACTGGGACCAAGACGCTTGTCTAACTAAGTGGACCAAAGTCCTCTTCTGAGCAGAGCAGTCTTCCTCAAATTCAAACCAATGGCCACAATTTTCTCATCTGGCTAGTGATCCTGAATGTTCAACCTGAGATACCTTAAAGGGCTTGATTTCCAGATGGAGGGTGCTCCGTATGTTATGGAAATCAAATTCCTTTGAAGTGTCTCAAATTGGGCACTCAGAATCACTAGCCACTTCTAAACATCTTGGCCACTAAGTAGTCCTCTATTCACTTGTGGTGGTTACTGCTGTCAAAGAACATTTGCCTTTTAGAAAATCCATCTGCAGTTTACAGCAGTATTTAGAAGATTGATTTTTTTTATTCTTGCTATTTTTAATTCTCTCTGTCTTCTGCAGTATCTTGCATTTCTTTGGTGGAAGGGAATAGAATTCTGCCAAGAAGCTTTCGTCATTGATCTGAAGAACGGAGCAGTACAAGGGAATTTTTAATTCCTGCCCTCCACCACTGTGACGCCTAAAAATATCCCAGTGCCAGAGGGCAAGGGGCTCCCTGATATCTGGTAGTAAGGTTCAGCTGATCTGACCAGTTCAGTGTATGCCAATTCATTATGCCATAATGCGTATCTAAAAGGTGGCATGTACGATATCACTGGAAAAGTAATAATTCATAGATCATTAATAGCATGGCATGGTATATACACAGGACATATACAAAAAGTGACAAATATATGCTAGAATTATATTCTTAAAATGTGTTTGGCAAGCAATGCACAAGACCATTCTCCCACAGACAAAGGAACATGTATTTGTTTTTCTGTCCAGCCGGGTTGTCAGGCAGACAAGGAAGGTCCATTTACATATAAGGTAAACAAAGCTAGCAAGTGGGGGAGATGACAGTTTGCCCTCTATACCCCAGGAGGAGGGAAAAGAAACTTTATATGAGCTATAAAGGCAAGAAGTCTGAACCTCAAGTAATAAGAAATCAAATCAACTGATTGCATACAATACTGCTGTATTATAAAAGTGTATCAAGAAAGGTCTTTTCTGAAAGCTAATGAAACACTGGTGATTAATATCATTGTGAAATATCTGTATTAACATTATAGGAGGAAATATAGATAGTTAAAGATATTTTGCTTTAAAGTCTGTAACCAAACACAGGAAAAAATTGGTTCTCTCCCAGACAGGAGGGAAAGCAGCTATCTACCAGTCTCCAAGGAATTAAAGCAAGGTGTGACCAGAAATAACATACAAATCAGCAGGGGGGTGGGAAGTCCACAGGAAGGGAAGAACAGCTGCGTCTGGGGACAAAACAGTAGAAGTGGAAAGATATAAGGTGAAAGAAGTCATCTTTGCATCCAACCATGGACAGACAAGGGGCCAGAGTTCCTGCAAGCGGAGAAAAATAAATCCTTTATCTAAGAGGCTTGAAGAAGTCTCTGGGAATGGCCAGTTGGTGAAGACCTTGAGCAAAGACTGTAGCTTGTTAAGTTAGGTCCTAGCCACCAGAAAGCATATTTTTACTTTTGTTTGTTTGTAATCCTTTCTAACTTTACTCCTTCTACTTGGTATCACTCAACTGCAACCTATGTCCTTTAATAAATACATTTGTTTTAATTTGACAACAAACCAACTCAGTGCTGGACTTAAAGGGAAGGGTGTATTTATCCCAATTAGTTGGGTTTGTCTTTTTAAAGGTGTAAATGAACCTTAATATCGCTCTGAACCGTCCAGAAGCAGGTGGACATTACCGAGCACAAGGTTTTGGGAACATGCCGGACTGGAGGGGAGTTGGGGTCATCCTGTCAGATGTAATGAAACGAAGTCTCTTGTGCTGCAGGCAGGCTGCTGAGGCCAGACCTCTGAGCCAGAGTTTAACAAACAGACACTCAGTGCATGCTCACACGGTGGCTGGCAACATCTGGACAAGAGAACCACAGTGGCAAGGAATTTTGAGGCACTCAGGATTATAAGGCGGGCAGTGACACAATCCTTTGCTGGACTAGATTGCACCCAGAACGTGACAGACCCCATCTCGCTGGCACAAGAGCCAGACCCAAAGGCTAGCTCCAGAGATGGGCCCAGGTTGTTTTCATTGTGGGGGCAGAGCACTTCCTCTTTTACTTGCTTCATCGCCATGCCCCAATCAGCTCCAGGCTGAGGCCAACGTCCCTTCAAAATCAGCTAGTGAAACTCAGCCTTGGGCAGAAGTCCAGCTCTTGGCCCATGCACCGACATCCCGCTCTGAAGGCCTACAGGCATTGCCCAGGATCTGTGAGCAGAGGTGAAATTCACGAGTGAGCCCTTTTTACAGCCCCAGGGTCAACCAATGAATGTCTAAGAAGGAACAGTCATGTGCTGTTATTTCTCTTTCAAACACACGGCTGGGTGAAGGGTTAAATTCACACCAGCTGCAAGAGTTGTAAGAGATCATAACGCTACAAGCTGAAGAAATAATTGCTATGGCACAATATTTCAGCCAGGATTCAATTAAAGCCAGTCAGCCCAGGGTTCTTGCCTTAACCCCCAATGGCACCGTAACAATGCCTGAGCCTTTCGCGGGCTTGGTGGGGTTTTCCTGGCATGACTTCAGTTGGCCGGCAAGGGAGAGTAACAAAACCGCCGGCGTCACAAGCAGAAAAGGTTCCCCTTTGACTGCAAAACAATGGCCCTGTGGAGAAAAGGCATTTCTTGCTCTAGGAGCTGGTTGGCTTCGTAAAGCAGATGTCTCTTCAGCACTGAAGCCATTTGCAGATAAATCTGAGTCCCAGCCATAGGGTCCATGGGAGCATTTATAAGACGGACTGGGAGACCTGAGCCCAGCTGCCTTCAGCAGAAGCCCAACAGCCCTGCACGTCTGGTCCCTGCTACTCCTGTGAGCCTGGAGCAGTTGATTCTTCTGTTTCTGTGCTACAGACAAGAGACTTAGTAGCTGGAGAGGGAATTAAAATCAGTTTGATTTAACAAAGTGCAGTTTAGTTCCATTTAGTCCCTTGTGTGGGTGCTTGGTAAATCACTCGAAGTGACTGAGACCCGGGAACCTCTTTAGCCAGCTGGCAGAGGGCACAGGCTTGCATGATGGTTACAGGGATCCCCCTGATCTGTCGCCTACATACTGGTTTGCCAAAGACTGTCACGTAAGGTCTCTAATGAAAGCTTGTGTCACGCTGGTCACCACAATCATTGTGAGCAGTGTGTATGGAAAATACGGGAGTATATGTTGTATACTTAAAATTGTGCTCTCTAGGTATGAGAGTTAAGGCAGGTCATCAAAAAGTGATCTACATACACTGTCAGGCTGGGAGATGATGGGGGGTGAAGGGGTGGGGGGAACCTTCTATTTCTGGCTGGTCATGTGCAAATTGAGTATTGCATGGTTGGCAACAAATGCCCATTTGCAGTCTGAGCAAAATGCAAACCATTAGGTTGTGGGAGTTACAGGAACAAACAAAAGCAGCAGGAATTATCCTGTTTAGGACTAAAGACAATGAACTTTTGGAACTATATCTGGGGCATACAGGAACGCCCAGCGATCCTCCACTGGGGAAGGCAACCTGCCGGGAGCTTGGCCTCATGAAAGAAAGGTCACAGCCATCTGGCTGAAAACCACAGTGAGAAGGACTTCAGGGTAAGCGGTACCTTTTTAGACAAGAGGCATCTTGTTAGTTCATTTTAGGCTCTCTAGAATGAGTGTTCATATGCAGCCCTGTCCCCCCAATATTTCTGTTGTTTGCTACTGCAAGAATCTTTTACTTGGTTACATAAACTTTTATTTGTTTTCTCTATAAAAGATTTCCAAATGCTGTGTGCTAAGTGGAGGTGCGATCTAAGGTGTACTAGTAAGTTGTGTTGCACTGTTCCTTTGGGAATAACGGGCCTGCTAATTCTGTGACTGTCTTGGTAGATGAGTGTCTGGACACTCCATGGGATGCTCAGAGGCTGGATGGCCTTTGTCACTTTCCGGCTACCGGTGCCGGGCAGGGCTGAAGTGGCCCGGAAACTGACTGTGGCAGGTACAGACAAGGGCAAGATGCCTTGCAATGCTGGATACCTCTGGGGAGCATCACAGCACCTTAATGTATGAGTCTCCACGCAAGGGGGTTGCAGTAATTTACCTAAACATCTCGTGCACTGAGTGAACCAAACCCATTTCAAAACCAGGGTGCAGATCAGCCTTTTGGGAGAGCCGAGCCAGCTTGCCATAAGAGCTGGTGGCCTAGCCACTTGGAAAGCTGGAACAGGTGCTGCTTTTTGTACCTGGGCCTGCAGGCCCAAGTCTTGCCTGAGCGTATCCATAATTGAAGTTGGTTTGGGATGTCAGGGGTGGGGCTCTGAGCTCAGTTTCACCCCAGGGGACAGGAGTCCAGGCTGCACACATGAAGAGTTCGGGTGTCTTATGGAAAAGCAAGCTAAATGCAAGTGGGAAGAGAACCCTGCTTTGCAGATGGCCCTGCAGAGAGACACTGGGGCTCCAGCACCACGGAAGATGAACATGTTAACAAGCAGCCTAGCATGGGGAGAGTATCTCCGGGCCTCACCTGATGCAGGGCAGTTAGTCCATCTTCATTGCACAGGTCTGGGCTGATATTGTTCTTCAGTAAGTAGCAGACTGCAGGAGAGAACAGGAAGAAAGGAATGTCAGTTTATCAATCCTGCATAAATCTTTTGCTCCCAGATCTGATTCCTGGCCACAATGCTGCAGCCTGAAAAAAAGTCCTGCCCCCCCCCTCCACATTGTCACTATGCTGCACACTGGCAAGTTGGCACATTGTGGCCACAGTGGGGCTAGAACTCTGGTCCTCTTGCTGAAAAATCACAGACCCCCGGCATATGAGCTAAAGGAGAGTCAATATGACACACACAACAGTGTTCTGCCTCATGCTATCCAGTAGAGGGCACTCAGACACAGTTTTTCCACTCACCACACGGGCTGGAAACTTTGCAATATAGATCCTCAATTTTGTGAGCAGCAATCACATGAACAACAAATTATATGGACCATTTTTCAGACTAACATAAAATAATCCCTAATAAAAGTAAGGTCAATGAAAAACAAGTTATCATTCCTTCGTCACCTTTTGAAGACTTCACTGCATTAGGACAAATTCCAAAAGGGGGGGAGCCGTGTTAGGCTAGTTCAGCAAAATAAACAAGGAGTTTTGTGGCACTTTTAAAGACTAACAAATAAAAATAAATGTTAGTCTTTAAAAGTGCCACTCGACTCCTTGTTTGTTTTACTGCATTAGAAATCTCTTCGCAGTAGTCTGATGGACAAGAAAGCTTATGCACCAGACCTGCATGTTATTTTCCGATGTTCAATTTTATGAATTCCTCGATCCCAACTATTGTACCCGGAATTTAAATCTGCATAGGTCTGCTTCAGAACAGTTTGGAACTTGCGTTCTATTTTCCCGCACCATACCTAAGTGCAGATTTCACTGTGTACACAGCACACGTGAGCTGATTTTTTCCAAAAGATCATTTTAGTTCCCAACTTGACACCAAACGAGCTTAACTTGTAGCCAATGTGAGTACCCATCCTCTGAAAGCCAGGTCTCTTTAAGAAGTCACTGATTTGGGATACAAGAAATGAAGTAACCAAAATCAAGAGTCACTGTGCAATATCCTGCCAGATGTGCAGGATACTGACACAGCTTTTGGCATTTCACATGGGGCGTAGCATATCTGAAGGATTTTAGGATGACTGATGAGTTTGTTAAAATCCCACCTATTTCTGCAGGTTTTATCAGTTATTTTAAGCAAGGGTCCTGTTGTTAAAGGTAAGCTTCCAAAAGGTTTTTAAACCACCTACCCAAGCTCAAAAGGACAAAAATCTAAGAATTGATCCCAGACCTCACACTTGGGAACAGCTGTGGCCACAAGCTAAGCAGAAAAGTCTCGCCAAAATGAATGGCAGGAATGGGGATGTTTCAAGTCACTTGGACCTACACTTGTTTGCTATGATTTAGTTTTTGATCCCTTCATTTTCCCCTAGTTTTTATAATCTTATGTTCTTCCCAGCTCACGTGTCACTAAGCTAGCAGGTTCATAATCACTTCCTCCCTAAAGGCAGAGAAGCGCCAGCTACTGGTATTCCATCACGTTCATTGGCAGAGGAGGTAACCATTAAGGGAAACCAGAGTTATCAAATAAAGAACACTCCTGAGGCACAGACGACAATAAACATCTTTACAGCTTGCAGACAGGAGAGGTTACAACATTGGCTATTCCCAGAGCATCAGCACAAGCAGGAAGGTGCCTTGGTTTGCATTAGTCACTTTTCTCCCCATACTCCTGTTATCAAAAAAGGTGAGGGAGAGATTAGGGAAACAAATCCTGCAATGTACACACCGGAGCAAAAGGAGTCCTGTGGTCTGCTCAGAGCACTACAAAGGCTTTGTTTCATTCTCCCTGCTTCTTTGAGTGGCTGTGAATTTCAGGAAGTTCTAACCCTCACTTTAGAAAATACACAGGACGGGTTCAAGCCCCACGGAAGCCATCAAGTTTGAGGAGACGATCACAACATGGTCAAAGTCTGTAGCACAGATGGTACCTTAGGGGTGTTCTGGTCATGGCCAAGATCTCAGTACAGTTATGTGACCCAGTTAGATTTTTGCCACTCTAAAACCTGAGCCAAGGGATAATCAAGAACCCCAGCCTGGCTGCTTTTGTGGTCTAGAATTTTCGTAGGGCCCGTCCTCTCTCCTGGTCAGTTTCTCCATCTGTAAAATGGGGAGAGCAGTACCCACTGCCTCCGACGCCGCTCTTTCTGCACAGAGCCATCGTGTAGTCAGGCACGTCAGCGCTTTGCCCACAACCTCATATGATGTCAGGGTACCAGAATGTCAGAGTTCGTTCTCATTCCTGTGCTCCAGGGTATCGTGATGTAACTGATCCTGGGTGACAACCTGGTGTTGAAATACAGCCAAGAGCTTTGCCGATTCCCCATTATATTGTGGGCCAGTTTGCTACCAACGCATTTTGCCTTCAAGTCACACAAACAGTGCTCACTGGGATGCAGGGGGATACGGTCAGGGAGTCAGTACAGCTAGTCGTGTGGACTCCTGAGTTCTGGTATATTCCTCATTTTGTCACTCACGAACGTTGGCTAAATCACTTAAGCCTTCTGTGCCTCTGTTTCCCCAACAGAGACGGGAACCATGTTTCTTGCTGCCCTCACAGAGCTGTGGGAGAACTAATGAATACCTGCAAAGTATTTCACAGGTCCTGATTCTGTTGGGAGCTGGATGTAGGGAGCTGCAGAAAGAAAGTTGTTTGCAGCCCACAAATTCTCTTGGTCCTCCAAAATCCAGGAAGCATTTTATATTTTCCTGGGCACCATCTCTATTAACTATTTATAGACACAAAGAGAAACTCTTGTCCTATATTTATTCCATGGAATTAAATACACCACACCATACCAGGATTCATGGCCAGTCTAGGCAACTTACACCTTATACCTGGCCCACGGACACCCCACACTACTCACACACTTCCCAATTCTGAACCCTTCTGCACCCTGCCAGCACATCTGATTTAACGACTATACAGCTGCTATTGCTGGCTAACCCCATCCTCCTGTTCTGCTAATAGGATCTGACGGATAGACATCTCACTCACTAGTGGATCTGCTTTTTTTCGTTATTTACTTTGGATGCTGTGCCAGAAGGAGGCTTAATTCAATCTGGCTCATCGCAGAGCCATTGTGTACTAATGTCATGGGGCTCTGTAATCATGTTTTCCTTGCTTACAATGACTTGGGCAAGTAAATGCTGGCAGATTAACCTTACAAGTGCTGTCCCTCCAAGGGGATGAGCAAGGCCACTGACTGATCCCAGCTCGGTAAGCATCATTGGAACATAAGCATACAAGCTGCAAGGTCTCTGCTTACGTGGGCAGAGATCGTGGGGCACTGGAAGGGTTAAGGATTGTAGCCATGTGAAGCTCACCTGAGTTGACCTATATTACAAGCCATATTCTCCCCTTCCGCAGACTCAACAAGGTATTATTTCTGCTCAGGAATGCGAGAGACAGACTACACTGGCTTGTGCCTCATGTTCCCTCCAGGTCCAGCTGCACCACCGCGTCTCAGTCCTGAGCCAGGTTACCCTGGCTACATAAAATAACTTGCGTTATCTCCCTTCGACTTCCTAACGCCTGTGGCGTCTCCACTGGGCTGAGTTGAAGGGAAATGCCCTCCCTTCCACTCAGTGCTACTCTTCTTGAGGGCATGGACTTATTGCCTCTGCTTCTGGATTGATGGAGCTGGTCTTCAGTGATTGCTCAACCGAACTGGCAGGATCCAGCTAAGGGCAGCAGTGTAGATGTGGCCCTTATGGGAAATGCCTTGCGACAAACTTATTCATAGGCCGGGGTGTGCCGAGAGCAGCCCTGACCGTCAAGGACTCCTGACGTGGACTTGCCACAGGCATTGGGTGCCCTTGGATGAGCCAATTCCCCTCACTATGGACCAGTGCATCCCGCTCCCCTAGCCCAGTCTATAAAATGGAGATACCTGCACGGACCTTCCTCACAGAGGGGCGGAAAGGGGTCGCTAATGTCACAGAGTGCTCTGAAGATGGCATGCTGGACCAATTCGGAGAGCTAGCAAATGTGGCAGCTGCCTAGAGCTCCATTTAATGTGTCAGGCAGTGGGGGCCGCTGTCCTAACAGCGCTGGGATCACCCTGCAAACTCAGCAACAGGATTACCCTTAACCAGCACCCTTCATGTGGAAAGTCCCTATCCCTGGGGTTAGCCTTGGAAACCCCCTTCGCTGCTATTTCAGCCTAGGGTTAGTTGGGACATCCCCTGGCCTGGGTCCAATTCCCAGCTGGACCATGGACTAGGGTTTGAGAAGTGCTCCGCCCCCAGAAACTGCTACTGAACCAGCTGAGTTTGTAAAGGCAAGTCTCCGTAGGGCCTGACTTTCCAAGGTGCTGGGTACATGTCAGGCGTGTGTGTGTGTGTGTGCGTGTGTGTGAGAACCTGCCACACTTGCTGTGTGACATTGGCAAAGTCATGTCCCCTCGCTCTGCCTCAGTTTCCCATCTGTAAAACAGAGAGCATAAAGCACTAAGGCTGCCAGTTAATAGTGAATAGTGCTGTGGGGAGCCCGATTAAAGATAGACCTGAACCAGTAAATCCCAGCTGGGGGAAGGGAGGATGACGGGAGGAGGAGAGATAGGTATAAGAGCATGATAGCCTTACAATGGCCCCTTTCTGGGATGCTCCGAGTGATCTGTGCAGGAGCATGCAGGAAGCCTGGGGCTCCCCAGAAAATAGCTCTGGCACATCCCCTGAGCCATGTGAGCCTCCTGGGACAAAGTCACTGCCACTTCCATGTGGGAAGGGCGACCAACTCCCATCTTCTGATGGAAGAATTAGGATGAATACAAATGTGTTGACTTTCCCATGTCCTAAGCAGACACTCCCCCATGGGGATGGATGAGGCCAAAAGATCTTACAGGAAACTGACACACACATCAATAACGAATGACAATCACCTGCTTAACATGCTGTGACATCAGGAACAGATCCACTTAAAGGTCATGCAGTCAGTCACTTCCAAGGGTTGGAGTAGAACACAAGAAACTAGACTAGACTAGATGTACCATGGCCCTGATCCGGCATTGCCATTTCTGTCTTTGACAGTGGCCAGATGTTTCAGGGGTAGGCACAAGAAACTCCACAGAGCACCAGACAAGATGCAATATAGGTACACAATTCCACCTTCAGTCTTCAACCAGGGCAGATGAGAAGTAAATGAACTTACACCAACAGGTTGGGGTGAGTTCTGCACGAACAGCCTTTTAACAGAACCCAGGACCAAAGGAAAGAGCTGTGTGAAATATACGTAAAATGTTGTGATGGAAACTAACACATTTGAAATAAATCCGTATTTCCCTGCAGTGTTGGCAACCCAGATGTTGCAACATTGTGCTTAAAGGAAAATCTCACACATTCCTAGTGGGTTCTACACCTTAATAGAGAGAGACAGAGAATGTCCCCTGGGCATTTCCTCTCCCATTTGCAATCCATCTGTCAGCTGAATCTGTTAAGTTACACAGGAAAGTAACATTGGGAAAGGATTTATTTCTCACTCTTAATAAGATCTAACAATTGAAGACAAGCAAAAACTGTTAGCACCCTGTGACCTGCCAGCTGTGGACCACCAGCAAATTTACCATGGACCACTTTCCTGGGTGGCTGTGCTGGAGGCGTGAGTGAGTCAATAGGCTGCTCTCTGTCTAGGCTTCCTCATGAGAACAGCCTTTAGTACTGGTCCACTCAGAATAATAGTGTTCAGCCGCTGTTTGCAGCAAGGAATTAGGAGAAAACTGTCTTGTACAGCAGAGGTTTTCAACCAGTGTGCCACAGCATACTCATGTGCCGTGAGAACTGTCCAAGTGTGCCGTGTAATTTTGTACAAAGGTAATGATAATCAATGTTTCCTCTTAAACTCTCTCTCTCTCTCTAGTTTCATCTTAAACAATATTAACTCGGACTTGTGAAAATTAATAATCAAATTGAAAGTGAGGTATCGGTCTTTTGATTCTAAAACATGAACATTCGAAAAGCAGGCGGCCAAAGGGCAAAATTGAGATGACCTGTATTTTTTTCCACAGTGGCTTTGAAACATGAATGCATTTGATCCTTCTTTAGCTTGTTGTACGTGCTATGTTGCAAACCACTCTAGTAAGATTGTAGCCATAGTAAATGTAAGTAAATGTGACGTTTATGAGTAATCAATTAGCTGAAAAAAGTGGGTGTGCCGTGAAATTGTTTGTCTCACTGAAGTGTGCCGTGTTACTGAAAAGATTGGGAACCACTGCTCTACAGGATAATGGGAAGGGCTACAGTGATGAGAGCCAGAAATCCATGGAAACAAGGAGTCCTGTGGCACGTCTAAAGACTAACAAATTTATTTATTGCATGAACATTTGTGGGAGAAAATTCCACTTCATCAGACACTTTAAATACGAGGAATTTACAGAATGGGAGGAAATTAAATGCAGGAAGATGTATGACACAGGATCAGGTCAGGCTATAACAGCAAATCAGAATAGGATAGTTAGTCTTTAAAAATGCCACAGGACTCCTTGTTTGTTTGGCTGACCTAGACTAACACGGCTACCCCTTTGGAATAAATCCATGAATAAATAGAAATTGCTTTTATTAGTGACTTAAAAGTGAGCTTAGAGCACTCAGAGCTCCCATGGGCTAGTTTTCAAGATAGTTTGACCTCTAGAAGCAGCTTCCATTTTCACACTTCAGTTAAGTCCTTAAGAGAAAGTAGTGCCAATGTGCTGAGCTCTGTTATGAAATCTGGCCATCATTATGATAAAGTCGACCCATTGATATGCTGTATGCACCAAGCAAAAAGATGGGGAGAAACAGCGACGCCCTCTCCAATAGAATACAGCTGTCACAATGGGAGCCAGGTGAGCAAATTGCTGCGAATAATTCATTATGAATTATATGCCTTGAATAATTGTTCAAATGCATTGTCTGTTATTCTATCCACTCTAGCTATAATTAAATGTCTCACGCTCAAGATTTGATAGTAATGCAGTTTCTTTATATATTTAATCATTCAAATCTACACTATATTAAATAAAAAAACTCCCATGACAACTGTGAAAATGCATCTCTTAAAACAATCCGATTCCACCTGGATCCCACTCATTTGGCAGCTAGATAAATAAAAGAACTTCCTGAACAAAATCAGACCTCCACTTGTCCTCCCAACTTCCTCCTGCCACATCCCAGCAGTACTTCTTTCCTCCCCAGACACTGGGAATTGTAGGGAAGAGATGACAAAGGAGCCTATAAAACTCTATAAAACAGGAAGGGCCATAAAGAAGACACACCCAAATGTTAGAAGCTCCCTCACTTGAACAGGTATTGTCAAGACTGCAGTGTAATTCCTTGGGCCTGAGATATTAATGTCAGTAGTCCATACAAAAAAAGTTTTGCTAGGATAGCTGCACTAGTGCAGTGTACTGTATATCAGCTTATATCAGAAAAAAAAAATGTTTTTGCCTGTATGACTTGTACCTGTCCCCAAAGCTAAAATAAGACATACCAGCAAAATTAGATAGACAAGGTGTGAGAGCTCAAAAATACATCTCTCCCATCAAATTCCAGAAGGGGAGCCATGTTAGTCTAGTTCAGTCAAACAAACAAGGAGTCCTGTGGCCCTTTTAAAGACTAACCAATTAATTTATCACATGAGCTTTCCAATAAAAAGATATTACCTTACCCACCTTGTTTCCAGGGACCACGATGGCCACAACAAACACTACGTACCTATACCAATCAAAGCACTTACAGCAGCAAAAATGTGTGGTATCTACACTAGGAGTTTTGCCAGTGGAAAAAGCATTTCAAATAAATCATCATGATCATCACCACCACACACCTACCTGACGTTACCAGACGGACAAAAGTTTCTGTGTAGACCTGGCCTCTGGCTCTGATCCAATATGAGCAAGCAGAACTGATTTTTTATTATTTGTATTAATGGAGCACCTTGCAATCCACAGACCACAGAGCAAGAAGACTATTCCTGACCAGAGAGTTTACGAACTAAGTACAAGACAAAAGACAATAAATGGATACAGCCAGGGGAGAATGAGGAAACAATGAGGCCATACTCTTGCACTGGAAGTTAAGCATATGAGTAAGGATGTGCAGAATCTGTTTTACTGTTAAAATGTATCAGGTTTATCTTGTCAGTTGGACTTTATTCTTAGTCTGGACAGTGAAATTTAGATTAGTCAGTTTCACTATGTAGTTCTCAAAACTCTTACAAAAAGCCCTACTGTATTCAGGTTTCCGTCACCACTGGGAAATGGTTGTATTTTTCAAGTTGGTTCCATTTCTATTCCTCTTAAATTATGAACTTTTACACTATCTAAAAATAGGGAACTGGATTACTTGATAGCTTTTACTTACATTTCTAAATAGAGCTGGTCAGAAAAATCTTTCTTTTCCCACAGCTAAAAACTTAGTTTTTGGATGACAAACTCCGAAGATTTGAAGGAAGCCGAAACAGCCCGCAAAAATTTTGGTTTAGTTAAAGATCCCATTATCTACTGGCAAAAAGCTGATGACATTTTTTTGACCAGTCCTATTTCTAAGGCTCTAGTTCAGTGGTTTTCAATCTTTTTTCACCTGCAGACCCCAAAGGAATTTTGAACAGAGGTGCAGACCACTTTGGAAATCTGTGGAGCCCCAAGGGTTTGTGGCACACAGGTTGAAAACCGCTGTTCTAATTAGAGTGCCAGGGCTACCATCTTCAGAAGAAACAGGTGCTCTTCTTCCACTGCATGCAACATACAACTGATTTCCCTCCCCCTATCTGTTAATATGGAAAGCCTTTTGGAACAAATCAGGCTATGTCTATGTCCAGTTTGAGCAGACATACAGGTACTTGCTCTACGTGAGCTAGTGCAGTCAAAATAGCAGGATGACCACAGTAACCCGAGTGGTGATACAGGATAGTTACCCTCATATAATCCTCCTTGACCTCCTCAGTACATATTCAAGTGCTGAGCCTGAGCTTCCGTGGCCACGCTGCCCACTTTAGTACATTACCTGAGTGGAAAACTACACCTCCCAGCTGCAGTGTAGATATATCCTCAGAGAAGGAATAATTTGCACAATCACCCACCCTTCTCGGTGGGCAGTGTTAAAGGGACAGTCAAAATTAAACCTAAAAGTGAATTAAAAGTGTGAATCAGATGCTACATCTGCCGAACTCCCCTTGATGAGTTTTGGCATTGTGGTACCATTGTGTGTGTCCATTCCCCTTTTTGCTGTGTGAAAGACCCACAGGACTAGGGAACTGAGATAGCTGACGAGAGAGAGGAACAGTGAAGCTGGACTACACACAAAGTGCTATCAAAAACACAAAGGAAAACTAAAGATAGAGATTATTTTCACACAAATTTACTGCTCAGCTCTTGTTACTTGTAACAATAGGCAAATAATTTTCAAACAGGAGCATGATTTTTAAATTGATTGTGTCCCTTTAAGGCAGGGGTGGACAAAATTTGCTCACAGCTAGACGCCAGCAATTTTACTTCTGGTTGCCAGAGGGCGCTCCTCCATTACATTTCTGCAGTAGAGCTAAGCAACAGGCTACTAAAATTAGTCCCCATGGCAACCATGTCAAGGCCTGCTTTAAGGGATGCATTTTTATTACAATCTTTGGACCCAGCTGACATCAGTAGTGTGGGGAGAGGGCTGGGAAGAAGAAACTTACCTATACTACTGTAAGAGTGGCAGTGGCCCCTGGAATTAAGGTTGCTGAATGGTTTCCATGACAAGATTCTGTTTTAAGCCTGCGCATATAAAATCTAACTTTGTTCTTATGGAACTGCAGGCTGAAGAGAGTGAGAGACTCCAGGCTCACTTTAACAGATGCTTGGCTGGTGAGGAAGCTATGAAAATGTGTGCAATTACGTTCAAATGAAATGGGGGCAAACCCTTTCGAGTAATACAATAGAGCTCACTTAAAAATCTGTTCAAAGAACACTTCCCATGCCCTGAATCAAAGTGTATTTAGACAGACATGTAGCAGTGTTCATTTAAAAGTCTGCACAAAACCAGCTAGAAAATCATTCTCGCAGGGCACTGAAAAGGAAATACTACAGCAGGAAACTGACTAGACAAAACCCAGAACTGGTACACAGACATATCTCCACATCAGAGAGGAAGGGAGAAGTAGTGGGTGGGGGGAATTATAAGTTTCAGCTACTTTTTAGAGTATGTTCTTCAGGGCAAGAATTGCAACTTCTTCCATGTTAGTACATCATTGTGGGTGCTATTAGAAACAACAGGGATCATGATCAGTAACTGAGTCTCAGGGATGAGTAAGGAGATGCTCCCAAGCTCCATTCACAGCAGACAGCTGTATCAAAGTAGTGAACGCTGTCATTTTCAAATGTCATTAGGTTCCAAAGTTCACACACCCTTGAAATAAATAAGGTACAGGCCTCCTGCCGCAGACCTATTTCAGGCATTCTGACTCAGGTAGTTATTGCTGCATCGATGTGTGCTTGATTTAGGTTTCTAAGATTCTCCGCAATTGTGAGAGCTCGAGGATTTTTCACAAGAAGATTCTAGTATGCAGGATGGATGGGCTACAGGGAAAATATCTGCTTGCCATACTGCCACAAGCCAGTCAGTTCTGATCCCTCATAGTGGTGCAAATGATAGTGAGATCACTTGGACTGGCAGTCGAAAGGGACTCCAACAGATGTGAACTGTTCAACTTGGGGAGACCGTCAGAGGCTCTGGTTCTTTAATGTGCCACTCTACTCTTCCCCCTCCTTCAGTTCTTACCTAACAGAGGCTCCAGCTGCTCTAAGGTCTGTAGTCACACCCCAGCCCTAAGCTGCATCTGGCCAACAAGTGTCATTGCTCCACACAGACTGCCAATTCTTCGCCAGCAGTTGCTCCCCATCGGCTCCAGAGAAACAGATGTGGGCTGAGGAGCTCTAAGGCGATGTCTACACTTACTAAAGTTAGTTCGAATTAGTTCATTCAAACTAACTAATTCAAACTAATTTTAGTTAGTTCAAATTAACTTAATTCGAACTAGCAAAATTTAGTTCGAATGAAGCAAGTGCCATTCATGGCGTTCGAATTAGCGAATTGCATTGAGTTCAATGGGCCAGTTAGTTCGAACTAACATGGCCACATTGGTTAATTCGAACTAATTAGTTCGAATCAACCCTTAGTTCAAATACCCTACTCGAATGTATTAGTTCGAATTAAGGAAGCCCTTAATTCGAACTAACTAAAGCCTAGGGTAGCCATGGCTTTAGTTAGTTCCAATTAAGCCTCCTTAATTCGAACTAACTTGCCAGTGTAGACATAGCCTAAGAAGCCAGTGATCAGCTAGCTTACTTGGGAGTGATCCTGCAAGGCTATCAGCATTCTTAACTCACAATGAAGTTGAGGGTGCTCAGCACCTCACATAATCAGCCCTTTAGAGCTGGCACTATGCCAAGCTATGCTTTGTAACAGAGCCTATGACATTGTTAAGTGACACTCCAAGATCAGGGCTACTAGATACAGCAGAAACCTGTGATACTTCATCTACATGTGCTACGGTGACGCGGCTGTACCACGGAACGCCCACAGGCACACCATATCGCACCACACGTGAGCTGATGCATAAACAGGAATCTCGAACAGGAGCAGAGAGGTTATTTTACCTTTATATTTGTCTCTGCTGCAATCACCGCTGGGATACAGTGTGCCGTTCTGGTGCCCACTGGCACCACAGAAGGATTCAAGAAGGATGTTGATAACTTGGAGAGAGTTCAGAGAAAAGCCACGAGCATGATTAAAGGATTAGAAATATTCCTTATTGTGATAGACACAAGGAGCTCTATTGATTTAACAAAGAGAAGGTTGAGGGGTGACTTGACTAGAGTCTAAGTTTCTACATGGGGCATAAATATTTCATGATGGGCTCCTCAACCTAGTCAAAAAAGGTATAGCATGATCCAGTGGCTGGAAATCGAAACTAGGTAAATTCAGATGGGAAATAAGGCATACAATTTAACAGCGAGGATGACTGGAATCACTTACCAAGGGTTGTGGCGGATTCTCCATCGCTAGCAAGTCTTAAATCAAGATGGGATCTTTTTCTCCAGCAATATTTTGTGTTATAGAAGAAGTTGATATTATATAAGAGGTCAGTAGATGATCACAGTGGTCCTTCTGACCTTGGAATCTGCAGTGGGCAGCAGGGTGCCCTCAAGTGGGTGAAGAATAAGATTACATGTTTAATGGAGTTGATTTCCATTGTAGTTGACGAGTTCCAAAGTTAGTCTTCAAAAGTGCCACAGGACTCCTCGTTTGCATTGTAGTTGAGGCATCAGAAAAAAATATGAAATAGGAAGTCTTAAGAGCAGGCTTCGTGATTCACCTTCCTTTTAAAAACAAACATTGATGGAAAGGAGCCTTTCATGTGAGGTTATAAAAGGCCTGGTGTTTATTAGAGAAATAGCAATGGATCTTCAGGAGCAATTCTGTTTTCACAACACATCGTTATTCTGCCGTCAATTTAAGTGATTCAGAGATTTGAATAAGCTTCCATAACAAAGTCTCCACTAATTACCAGGTCTAGCCAAATTGGAAATGTCACAAGATCAGCCTTCTTTAGACTTTGACTTCTGGTCCTGGGCAAATTCAGGTAGTATAGCTTATATGACCGTTTTAAAGAGAAACAGGTAGTTCATCCTTAGGAGATTACTGGTTATCACCAAGTAGGGGTGTCTTAGGGTGTGGCTGTGTTGGGAGATGGGTCAGAATTAAACTCTGGGGAGGACTTAATCCTGATCCATCTTCTTCTCTGCCAGGGATACTCTTCTCACCATTTTCCTTTGCTATCTGTTATGACAACAATGATGTCTATCCTTTGACAGACAAGGACGATCTCTTTCACAGGGGCTTATTTCTTTGCGGTCCTTTGGTGACTGAGGAGTCCAATCTTTGAGCCGCAGACTTGTGGGCAGATGGTGCAGGTGACGTTGGAAGGCAGGGTTAGGCCACAACTGCTGCGTGTCAGCAAAAGAAGTCAATTTCTGATGTTTTTCTGCAGCCAAGGCAAGGCGATTTTCCTGGTTATTAGAGCACTTTGAGTACGCAATAAATTGAATATTTGTTTCATCTGCCTGCACACACAAGGTTGGCCTCCCTGAAATTCATCAGATTGTCACAATTTTTACGAGTGTTTGTCACCTGCTCTAGTCTAGATCAAGTGGCAGGACAAGATCAGTAATGAAGATACTTGTAGTTACACCGTCTAACCAACCCCCATCAGAGCTGGTTCAGTCTCAACAGCTTCCTTGATATGGACATATTATTAGGACGGGAGACCAATAAATTATGAAGCATGTTTACCACAGAATGCCGCCACAATGCGGGGATTATGTGATTGCCAAAATCTTTCCTGACATAAGATCACTAGTGATGGACAGATTGAACATCCTGCTAGGGCATCTTAAGGACTTTTCCCCCAAAACATACGAACATGTAACCCTCCCTCCTTGAACAGAAAACACATGCATCCATACGTCAACAGAATATAAAGACAAATGTGCATACTGGTGTACTGAACATCCTATCCTTTGATACAATGAAATAAAACTGAATCACCACATGGATGAGACACTGAAATTCAGTGTTCGCATACACTGATGCGATATCATGTAAAATTCAGACAACATATGAAGCTTCAGTGCCATCATCTGTGGGAACTCTACCAAGAAGCAGCAGTGGAAAGTGTACAGAGTAGGACTGATGACACGTTTCACTTTAGCCCTTGGAAGTTCCTCAGTCATATGCTGAATGGCATTTTCAATGGCCTATTCTCCAACTCAAGTGTCAGATCTCCACCACGTCTCCTCCAATAAAAGCACACCAATGGGGATTACTGTTTTCCTTTTTTGACGGCGAACGAACGCTCTCATTCATCAAAGCATTCTGCCTTTCCGAAGTATAGAGCTGAGAAATAAAGCACATTTCCAAATCATTTAATGCAAAGTCATTAAGTCCTGCTGAACCTCTGCAAGTGGCCTCAGGGCCAATTCCCTTTTCTACACTGGTGAAAGTCTGGAATAACTTCACTGACTTGCTTGCAGATAGAATATACCCACAAATGCAAGAACATTACTGCTAATTAATCAGTTAATTCTGCCCCATTATGTTTAAATACTACAAAATTAGACTAAGTTCTTTGGAGCAGGGCCCTTTCTGTTATGTGCTCATACAGTACCTAGCACAATAGGATTCTGGTCCGTGACGAGGGGATCCAGGTGTTGCCACAAAACAGACAGTGAAGAAAATGTCCTTCTTCTGCATTTGAATTGCAGATTGTCCTGTGTTCACTGTGCTCCTGACATCTGAATGTCAAATAAACAGGAACCATTAAAAATTGACAGCGTCAGTACTTTGTGATGAGCGAGAAGAACTGGACATTAAGACGATAGCACAAGATGGAAATGAAGATTCAGCAACAACCGGGCTATGTTTTGCATCCCCTCGCAGCCGTCTCACAGCGCAAGCTTTTGGACACCAGATGTACAGTAAAAACAAACTGCTTTTGTAGCAAAGTCCATCTTTGTGAAGTTCATTAAAGCTAATCAATTCTTAAATGGCTGCTTACACTGTTCTGCTGATGGACGAGTTAATTACACACTATGGAGGTGGATCATACCAATGTTCCGGGCAGCCATGAGTCAGTTTTAATTAGGAGGTGAGGGCTCATAGATTTGTGTCATGCGCTGGAATGACTTTTTCATGCCATTTAGTGGCACTGTGCATGGTCTGCTGGTCTCCTGCTCCCGATGTGCTGCCAGAACAAAATGAGGGGCAATATCTTCAGCTTCCTGTGTTACCGCACCAGGCTGCTCGTAGCTGGATGAAGTCAATGCAAACACTAATCATGCTTAGCACACTGGGCTTTCAGTCAGGCTCTCTGATGCCAAAGGGAATATTTTCACTGATTTTAAATGGGCTGCATGTCAGGCCCAGAGAACTAAGTTTTCCATCAAAGTCAACGTGTGTTATGCTGGGCAAGTGCTGTTATGTATTAAGAAAGAAGGGCACAGCACACCTGGGCTGCTGCATCCTGGACCAGCTTTTGTTTGTTGGGTCTGAGAAAGCAACGTCCCCTTTCAAAATCTCCAGCGAAAGCCCCACTACTGAACGGTGCTGCAGCAGATCTCAGAAGTGAAACGAGTCCTCCTATGCTCAATGTGATTTTAAAACATGAGGTTGTCTTCATAGGCTCCAAGGGTCATCCCCATTTTACTGATTGGGAGACTGAGGCAGGGAGAGAACAGTTCCAATGTTTCAAACTCTTAATCATGTGCATAACTTTCTCCGCATGAGGCGTTCCACTAAGTTTACAGGGCTACTTACATGAGTAAAGTTATGTCCCTCTTTGTGTTGGTAGGATAAATGCCCATCTGACTTGTTCATGGCCATAGGAGTCAATGTTGGGCGAGAACTTTGGAGGCCTTTGCTCTCAGCCCTGTGTTCAAGCCACTCCAAGAAATCTCCTTGTGGAGGTTTTAACCTCACCTTTGTCTTATATTTGATTTGCAACCCCTCTCCCCCAGTCTGATTTTTTAAACAAAAGACTCCTGTTTAAGCAACCAGTTGTAAAACAAAGTCTGGGGGGAAAAAACACTTCAGACTTTCACTGTTTCAATTTGAAAATAAGTTTCCTGTGTTTCCCATAGAGTTTGAAGTGAACCCACTTCCAGGCATTTACTAGCATATCAATAAGCATTCACTCAACCTGCGATGAAGGGACACGATGTCCTCCCCTGCACGTCTCTTGTTATTCAATATGAGCCTTTCAAATGGGAAAGTGGGCCAACCGGTCCAAAACCGGCAAATTTAGGCAGGGACCTTTCCCCAGCAGATTATGAGGTGAAATAGGTCCAAGTTGTTCATATAAACACTGTTCAACCCTAATGAAATCAATGGGGCTATCAGGGGTGCACATTAGTGCAGAATCTAGCCCAGGGCCTCTCTGCCACAGCACAACCACCTCCATTTGATCAAGGGAATATTCTAGGCATAAGAGGCAAAAGCCACCTTTCTGGCACTGACACTTCTACCCCTCTGGTATGCTAAGTCAAGGGTGGGCAAAATTGGCTCACAGCTAGGCGCCAGCAATTTTACTTTTGGTTGCCAGAGGGTGTTCCTCCATTACATTTCTGCAGTGGAGCTAGGTGACAGGCTACTAAAACTGGTCGCCATGGCAACCACAAACAGATTTGTTGAGGCCTGTGCTAGGGGATGTCTATACTGCAATTAAACACTGGTAGGTGGCCCATGTCAGCTGACTCAGCCTTGTGACTCTCAGGCTGCAGGGCTATAAAACTGTGGTGGACACTGCAAGGAGGGGAGATTCCCAGAGCTGCCCTCACCCAACATTCCCACCACATTTTATAGCCCCGCTGCCTGAGCTCCTTGGCCTGTGTCAGCTAATGGCCAGCCATGGGCGTTTAACTGCAGTGTAGACATACCGTGAGGTAGCCCGACATCCTGTTCTCACGGACGTAACAGGACAGGCTTTGGGAGTGGAACAAATGTGGACACCAGCAGAGAGAGGTGGCAGAGGCACCAACAGATCTGTCCCTAGCTCGATAGCTTATTTAAGACAAAATTAACCCCTTCACTATTGAAATCTGCTGTAGCCCATTCATGGGTGGGACTGTTCCTCAGTATCTCAAAGGGGAACATTTCCATGACAGGCCCAACCTCCACGAGCAGGTTCAGGAGACAGCAGTCCAGGTATATTGTACCCCTCATTGCCAACACACAACAGAAGGGAAGATGTTAAAAAGGAGACTGCGTCCCTGGCTTTCCAGTAAATAATGCCCATAAAGGGACAGAGATAAATGTACAATATGGCCAGGAAATGTTCACTAAATCACAGCAGCCATTATTTACATGACAGCTATTCGACACAAAAGCCGATGCAAAGGGAGCCAGCATTCCCCACTCTCAACAGGTGCAGATTTCAAGCCCTCGCACCCTGTGGGAATGTTAACATACCTGATCCCAGCAATTTAATTCAGCAATAGCTACACTGATCTCAATGGAGTTACATGCGCAGGAACAGCCCCACTGGGTCGGACCAATGGTGCATCTAGCCCGATATCTTATCTCTGAGAGCAACCAGCGACAGAAGCTTCGGGCAGTTGGAGGTTGTGTTCCTGAGCATATGGGCTAATAGTCACCAATGGACCTATAAAGCATGAACCCATCTAATTTTTGAACACCCTTATACCTCTGGCCTTCACAAGGTCCCTTAGCAATGAAAAACAACAGAGTCCTGTGGCACTTTTAAAGACTAACAGATTTATGTAGCAATGAGTTCCACAGGTTGACAGCATTGTGGGAAGAAGCACTTCCTTTTGTTTCTTTTGAACCAGCTTCCTAGTTATTTCATTAGGTGACCACAAAGGCTTGTGTTATGCTAAGGAGTAAAGAACACTTCTCTATAATTTTATAGACCTCCATCATATACCACCACCGCTAGTCATTTCTTTTCTAAACTGACCAGTTCCAGTCTCTTCTCATATGGAAGCTGCTCCACACCCATAATCATTTCTATTGCACCTTTTCCAGTGCTCATATATCTCTTTTGAGTTGAGGTGACCAGAACTGCACACAATATTCAAAGTGTGGGAGTACCAGGGATTTATACAGTGATATAATATTTTCTTTTTATTATCAGTCCCATTCCTAACAGTCTCTAACTTCGTTAACTTTTTTGACTGCTGCTACACTGATATTTTCTGAAAAGTATTCACAATGACTTCAAAATCTCTTTCTTGAATGGTAATAGCTAATTTAGACCCATTGTTTCATATGTACAGTTAGGATTATTTTTTCAATGTCCACTACTTTCCACTTATTAACATAGAATTCACCTGCCATTTTCTTGCCCAGTCACCTAGTTTTGTGACATCCCTTTGTAATTCTTTGCAATAGGCTTTGGGATTTAGCTACCTTGAGTAATTGTGTATTATCTGCATTTTTCATCCCCTTTCCCAAGTCACTTATGAATATGTCCGATTACAGCTATTTCCCTTTCTCCACTGTGAAAACCAACCATTTCTTCCTACACTTTGTTTCCTATCTTTTAACCAGTTGCCGATCCACGAGAGGACCTTCCCTCTGATCCTGACTGCTTTCTCTGCATAACAGCCTTTTATGAGGGACCTACCTCATCAGAGGCTTTCTGAAAGCCCAAGAGCACTGTATCCACTGGATCTCCCTTGTCCCTATGCTTGTTGACACCGTCAAAGAACTCTAATAGATGCATGGTGAATCTGGCGAGAGATCAGAACTAGACCCCACACTGGAATTTACTCTTCTCACTGAGATTTTCCTCTGTACTAAAAGCCACGTAGCCTGTCCACCCTGAGCAAGAAATTCTGAAACGGCAAAAGGGCAGATTCTCGGAAAGACATTTTTAAACCAGTCTTAACGATTTCCAGCCGACAGTCAGTGTTATTAAGATTTTACAGTACTTTGACCATCTCTCCATAACTTTATAATCAGCATCTGAAGGAGAATCACTTAGAGTACAACTTTAAGAGTTGTAAAGGTCCTGCAATTTCCTCCCCTGTGCTGCTCCTGCAATATCCCTGCGTCCCCATATCCTTCAAACAGTCCAGAATAAGCAAACACTTAGTAAAGAACATTCCTCGGGATTCAAATGCTGAGAAAGGGGGGTTAGTTACATACATTGATCTGTCATGTTATTAGATCTGCCCTAATTTTGTTAATTTCTCATTCAGTATAATCTACCCTCATTCACAAACGACACTCCGCTTCACAAGAAAAACAGTATCTAATGAAAAAGTTGCTATGATTTACTTATCACAGGCTGCAGGGGAAAAAAATGAAAGCAATTTGCAGTTGGGAAGTGACTACACATCCGTATCTTTACATGAGGCCGTTTCTGGTTCACCTTCTTATCCTCTCGGCCACTCAGAGAGCGTTTCTGAGACAAATTAAAGAAAACAGCAGCACAATAAAATGTGTTTTCGTCACTATATGCAATTAGAGTGAAGAGCAAATCACTGAGGAATGTTGTTAAAGCACATCCGAACTACTTAAAAATAATGCATGATCCAAGAGGAAGCTGGCTTCTCACTATTGTTTTGCGAGCCACAGGAAATGCGATTCAAGAGTCAGATCCCCGAGAGCGTTCTGTTCTCTTCCAGAAACCCTGCTGCCTCACCTTGCAGAACACCACGGCCCCAGGTTTCAGAAGTGTACTTAGTTAAGAGCGTACTTACTGCATGCAAGCGAATATTACAGCTGTGCTACCAGCTGCACCAAGTGATGTACGTTAGGAATCGGTATGAACAGTAAGCATGCAGATTCGCAGGAACTTCATGCATTCTGGTGCCTACAGTTATGAAAAACAGGTGACTTTAAACCACAAGAAGTCGATTACTGGATTGCTAAGCGGCTTTTCTGCTTCAGCTGCATCACAAACTATGAGACTAGTGCTCCTGGCTGGGGTCTGAAGAAGGTATTGATTTACTTCTAATTCTAGAACTAGATTACCTAGATCTATTTAGCTCTGTGGTTTCATCTACACTGCCAGAAAACCCCACATGGTAATGAGTTTCAGAGCTCGGGACAACTGACTTGGGCTCATGATGTGGGGCTAGAAATACTGTAGAAACCCCTCAGGGGAGGAGGGTCTCAGAGCCTAGACTCCAGCCCAAACGGGAACATCTAAACTTCTATTTTTAGCCCCACCACGCAAGCCCCATGACCTCCAGTCAGTTGGCCTGGGCTCTTGAGAGTTACTGCCACAGAGCTTTTTGCAGTGTGTACCCTATGACACAGAATATCTAATCAGTGATGTTTTCCTGTTAATTGCTGTTTATAAATGACTTCATATTGTACCTTGCTGCAAAGTTCGACAGCTCAGAGCTGGGCTGGCACCACAGAGAATAGCTATTAGTGGCTATGTCTACACTGGCAAGTTAGTTCGAATTAAGGAGGCTTAATTCGAACTAACTAAAGCCATGGCTACACTAGGCTTCCATTAGTTTGAATTAAGGGCTTCCTTAATTCGAACTAATACATTCGAATATGCTATTCGAACTAAGGGTTCATTCGAACTAGTTAGTTTGAATTAACCAATGTGGCCATGTTAGTTCGAACTAATTGCTTAGTTCAAACTAACTGGCCCATTGAACTCAATGCAATTCGCTAATTCGAACTAAGCAAGTGCCATGAATGGCACTTGCTTAGTTCAAACTAAATTTTGCTAGTTCGAATTAAGTTAATTCAAACTAACTAAAATTAGTTTGAATTAGTTAGTTCGAATTAACTAATTCGAACTAACTTTAGTAAGTGTAGACATAGCCAATGTGTTGGTGGATACAAGCAAGCAAGGTTCATTTGGGGTTGTTCCTTAAAGGGAGGAAGATCACAGAAATCACAGATATAAAGGGCTGGATGGACCTCAAGAGGTCATTGAGTCCAATCCCCGGCCCCAAGGGAGAGCCAGGCAAACCTAGACCATCCCTGGCAGGTGTTTGTCCAACCTGATCTTGGAAACCACCCATGACAAGGATTCCTCAACCTCACTTGGAAGCGTATACCAGACTTAACTACCCTTATAGTTAGAAAGCATTTCCTAATACCTAACCTAAATCTCTCTTGTCACAGATTAAGCCAATTAGTTCTTGTCCTGCCTTCAGGGGACGGGGAGAACGACTGATCACAGTTTTCTTTATAACCGCGGTTAGCATATCTGATGACTTATTAGGTGCCCCCTCGGTCTTGTTTTCTCAAGGCAAGAACTTGAAAAAGCTTCATTAAATTAAATAGATTAAGCCATCCTGTATTTAGTGTTGTTTTTCCTTTTAACCTTCACTGGGCAGGTTCTAAACTGGACAGAGACAGCCCAAACTGCAACAGAGACAGGGGCCACACCTGGGATTTGCTTCTGGAATTTTAATTGGGATTTCGACTAGGCAGTATCCAGGCATCACCACGCTCATTGTGGAGGAGCAGCCTAAAGGGATTACACCACTCAGCAGGTAAAACTGTATCTGCGTTAAGCTATGGTTAAAACCCTACTGAATTTGTGGTATTGCGGAAATTGAAAATCCCACTATATAGGCTTCCACTGCAATTTTGAATACATTTTGAGGTTTACAACACACCCCTTTTCCCCACTATAGAACCCCACTTATTCAAACTGATGGCTGCTGAGGTTTGGGCTGTCAGCCCGGCTCATTAATGATGGTAAGTTGCAGCAAAATGTCTGGTTCTCAAAAAAATTAGCTGGCAGAACCACCTAATACTTCAGTGTTTATATTATTCCAGCAAATTTTTCTTAAACAAACAGGTCTTCTCTGGCTTCTCCAAATTAGCACAATTAATAAAGGTCCATTATTACTTTTCCACGACTTTCCATGTCTTCTCTGCAACTCAGTCTCAATTATTTGACAATCATCCTGTAATTGAAGTAGGGCCTTAGCTATGGTGTTTCAACTCTGTCGCTCTACCCACAGGTCCTGGGAGATTTGAAGTCTTCTGGGTTTAGTTGCCTGCAAACAGCTAAACATCCTCCTTCCCACCTGCCAAAAATGGTTTCTTAGGAGATTCGGCTGTTCCCTCACGATTTAAGGAGGACAGAATGGCTGTTTACTTTCATAGTCAAGGGTCTACCTGATAGCTCTTCAGTGCAGTAGCAAAGCCTGATGCCAGATGCAGAATGAGTCTGAAAGGCTGCGTCTAAACTTGTAAATTAAGTCAATTTAAGCTTGCTTAAGTCGACTTAATTTACCCTGCGTCTACACTACACTTTCCTTAAGTCGACTTAAGCAGCTTGCTTAAGTCAACTTAAGGAAAATAAAGTCGACAATGAAAATTAAGTTGACTTTATAACACCTCCTTTAAATTCCTATAAACACCTCCTAGAGTCGACTTAAGCCAGTGTAGACGTGGGGTAGTCCTAAGTCAACTTAGGGCTACCCCAGGACTACACCAATGCCCTCCCTGGCGGGGGGGGGGCACAGGGGGAGCCTGGCATGCCCCCCCACAGGGCAGGACAAAGCCCTGCCCACACTGCCCCTATGCCCTGCCAGGGTCCCTGTCCCCTTTGCCCCCTTGTACCTATGCACAATGGGGCAAAGGCTGAGCCCCCTGGCACTGGGCAAGGGGTGCCCCCCCCCCGTGGACCTACCCTAGGTCCCCCTAGCTCCTA
This sequence comes from Pelusios castaneus, assembly GCA_007922175.1. Lineage (NCBI taxonomy): Eukaryota > Metazoa > Chordata > Testudines > Pelomedusidae > Pelusios > Pelusios castaneus. Next base: position 8,177,761 of record ML685852.1, on the reverse strand, counting down.
GAAGTCGACCTAGGCGTCCAGTGTGGATGCTCTAGGTCGACTTTGTAAGTTCCCCCCAAAGTCGACTTTAATTTTAAGTGTAGACTCACTAAGTCGACTTAACTAAGTCGACTTAAAGTCGACTTAGTTAAAGTCGATTTAAAATTACAAGTGTAGACATAGCCGAAGAGACAGCCACTATCCCTTCCAGAGCATATTACATCATTCATCCCACCCCACATGACTATGAGGTGGTCCCCCAGGCATCCTGTGTTTGGCAGGTAGGGAAACCCAAGAGCCACATGAACTGCAGCTCTGTCTTGAGCATGCCATTTGACCACACAGAGTCATGAAGATTTTGCTGATCAGCAGCCCTCCTCCTGAAAACTGTGTGTAGCAGATGTAAAGCCAGACAAAGCTGCCAACAGGTGAGTGACCCCCCAAAACTCCAGCTAGCGCGGAGAAGGAATCCTGATGGCAAATGCTGTGAAATAGTCTCCTTCACGCCTGGCCTGCTAGGCCACTGCTCTTCTCTAACCTCTGAGCAAGAGGCACCAGATCACAGGTTGCAGGTGCACACCAATGAACAAGCCATTCCCCTAGAGTACAAAGTCATTTCACTCGTGACCCAAGACAGGATTCAAATCTAGGTCTCGAAGTACAACTTAACCATATCACACTGGTTCTAAGGTCTGACTAATATACAGCGATGATACAGCCAGGCTGTTGACAGCAAATGGATTCTCCTCTAGTTAATCCCCTCAGATTAGCTCATTGTTATGTACAGCAGCCCATGCCACTTACCAAGGGCTAATTTTAGTTAAACGGTGGCAGCTTAGCATAACACGAAGGACTTTTATGGGCTCCTGGACTCCCAATCCATTGGTCAATCTTTAACTCCTGCATACAATCCTTTCCCCTCAATGCAGCCATGGAGCTGTTCATTAACATGAGGGCCATCTGGCGACAGCAGACTTAGCAGCAAGGGAGGAATGGGTTGGACACCAGTGGCTCAGCCAGTCCTGCAGCTTTCAGAAGTCCTCAACAACCTGTCCTTTCTAAACACCATGTTAATAATTGACTTCCAGCATTGGATGCAGGGCTTCAATTCAGCTGGAGCTGTCCAGAGCAGAGCTCTAGTAAATATTTTTAAACCCACAGGAAGAAGTCCCCAGCCCTGGCGCAGGGCTGAAACCCCATGCCTCACTCTGGGCAGAACTCAGCACTTCCAACAGGAGGCTGAAAGAAATATTGAATGAGAATTTAAGCCCTGACTGGATGAGAGCGGTGCTTTCACTATGAGGGAGGCTGACAGCCACTGTGTAGCAGGGTCTTTAATGAGTCACCTCTCATCTGAGTTTCTGCTAATTGCCTCAGTTTCCAGAGTGGCAGGTGATAAATAAATAAATGTTAGTCTTTAAAAGTGCCACAGGACTCCTTGTTTATTCTTCTTCAGAGCAGGCAACGTCTTGTAGAAGCCCACAGTCCAGGCCTTGTGCCCAGTTAGTGAAGCAGGGTGGTAGATCTCTGGTGGATTCAGTTTGTCACATCCCAACCCTGGCACCGATATCAGGGATAAGCACTTGGACCACCCCAGAACAGTGAACAGCCATACCAAGCAGACTAGTGGTTCATCTAGTTCCGTGTCCTGTCTGAGTGGACGATACCAGGTGATTCAACGGGAAATGCAAGACACCGTGTTCAGGCAATTACAGACTAAATGGACTAACAGACATTGCAGAGCCAGCCCCCCTCTCTCTTCAGAGAGGGACTTCACTTCTTCAGTGTCCTTTTAATCTTAGGTTCCCAGCTCTGGCAGGTGAGCCCTTCCCAGTTAAGAGCTCAGCCAGTGTCTTCTTAAATATTGTCCCCACAGATATCTTAGCTCTACTTATTTTTTTGTTTCCTGCTTGCTTCTCCTAATAGCACCTTTTGATTAAGTTCTGAATAGTCAGACCAAAACTCCCCTTACAGCCATTGGAAAAGCATAGCATTTGTAGTATGCAGCCATCATAGAGCAGCCCCACATCCTCCACGGAGGAGACAAATTCAGAGATAGGCTGCAGAGTCACCCTCATTTCAGAGTGGGCTTCTCTGCTGGGAAATGGATTCATTTCCACTCAAATGAGCAAAGAGCGTGAACACTTCAGACTCCCACCAACATGTAAAATATTCATAGCAAAATCGCAAGGGCTCCGACTGAAGGGAAAATCCATTCCTCTGTTCCCAACCCAGAACCAATCTGGGAGCACTTTATCTCCCTTTGGATGTCTATATTTGACCATAGCTTCTCGAGTTGCAGCTATATACAATAGCATTTATTTGGACACGCAGGTGTCCCTCAGCCTTTCATTCAGTGCACACAGCAATAGTTACATAGGCTGTCAGCCTGGGGCACACAATTGCTACTCCGTGATAGAACCACGATGCAGTCAGTGTTTCCACAAGCACGCGAGTTAAAGAGGAGACTCCTTTCTGCTCCAGCCAGGGCAATATTACACAAAAATGACCAAGCTCATCACAATGCAACAGTAAGGGAGAACTTTCTTCCACGCAGCCCCCCCATTCAGCAGAGAGCAACACGTCAAGACCAGCGCCCCATTGTAGGCTTTGCTACCTGTGCTTACTCAGACATGAGCAATAAAGACACCTGGCCTAGTCTGGAAGGCCCAGGGGCTGTTTTAGTTATGAATGACTGGCTTTTCCTTCCACTGGCTGATCAGCCAGCAGCTAAGGGTGCCAGCATACTTGACTATTACTGAACCAGCCTCTAGCGGTTGCAGCCAGAGCATTTCAGGACTGCTAGTCAGAGTGCTGCAAATTTGGGAGCTCTTCCCAGAACGCCAGGACAGGCCGTCTAACAAGAATCCTTGTTGTGATTCATGTCACAGCACGACAGAGTTTAACAAGTAAACCTCTCCTGCTGGGAGACTGTACAACCGTCTCCTACTTCTTTCCTGTCCCATGGCTGGCAAGCCTGAAGTCACTTCCTGTTTAAGGGAAGAACAAGGGCGTGGGCGCCATCCTGGCAGAATCGATTTCCAAAACAAGGTGACTGAAGCCAAATGGGAGCTATTCCCCCCACTCCCCTGAAAACCGACAAGTCACTCCCACAGGAATGGAAATTTCCAGCACTAGCTGGGGTGCATCCAGAATCCATGCTGAGGAGCACAAAACTCCAGTGTGGGGCTGATTACTACCTGGAGCAACGACTCCTATAGGCAGCCATTTGTTCTAACAGCTAATGACAAGGAACAGGAGCACACTGACTCGGAATACAGTAACTCATGCCTACGGAGCCACATGGCTGCGGGTACCGTTCCTAAAGTTCTCACTAAAGTCTGGGAGTCGGAGGAGCTCAGAACAACTTGGAATTTGGACCAGTAGACTAGACCTGCATTTTGCCTCAGGAAACCTGGCAGAACCCAGAGACTGTGAAAGATTGAATCCAGCAGAGTCATTCATTCCCAGCTGCTCTCGCGTCTCCTGCATCCCTACCCCAGCACATTGCAACAGGAAATGAATCAGATGACACTCTCCCCGACCCCACTCCTGCTCCAGCTGTAATTCAGGCTGTCAATCCTACTTAGTCTTAGGAGAGTGTCTGGCAAGAGATACCCCGTAAGTGGAAAACAGGTCTCTGAATGCAAGTAAAACAAATTTTTCATGCTTTCACTCACCATCATAAGTAAAAACCTTCAGTGTCCACTAGGCAAGTATTACAGAACTTACTAAGTCAAAAATCTCTCTGGACCACTCAGTAGTCCAGTATAATTGGTGTCACAGAAAATGAGGATTTGAACCTCAATTGCACAATACAAGGTAAACGAGCTCCCTTGGGCCCAAACTGCATCACTTTTAAAAGTGCTGTAACATCGTAAGAGACAGGCACAGATTCAGGGGCACAGCACTGTCACTAAATCCAGTGACCGTGTCATGATCACAGCCACGTGGAAATCCTTTGTAAGCAGGACTGTTAGTGAAATAGCATGGAAAATGGAATCCCTGTCTCTTTAATGCTACACTGATGGCTACTGTAGGTAAAATGATAGACTCTTTGGATCAGTGACCCACTGAGACTACCGCTAACGAGTGCTATAAGGGAGCGAGGCAGTCTATATTAATTTATTGATATTATTACAAAGTCGGGGCATGTTTTTTTCCTGACATCACTCAGCAGAGAAGTTGGGATTTAGTCTGTGTGGCCACCCACATCAAATAAAACTAGCACAAGACTCGGGATCTGCATTGATACCTTACTAGTGTCCATTTAAAAGCTTTCCAACCAGCTGCATGAGAGTGTGAGGACACTGTCCCAGTCTACAGATTCCACTGGGACTGTCCTCCTTTGGTGGAACACTACCCCATTTCTAATGAGGGCTATTTCAGGCAACCCAACCAAATTTAATTTAAAAGAAGAGTGCATTTAGCTGCCCTAGGAGTTTTCCTGAGGTCTGACAGAGTGTGCTAATTAAAAGAAACTTACAGAGTTTGAAAAATCAGGTCTGGAAAGTTCTAAAAGTCACAGGAGGACTGCGAGCTGTTAAATAGGTTAAAACTTATTCTTTAAGTTCATGTGATAAATAAATCTGTTAGTCTTTAAAAGTGCCACAGGACTATGGCTACGTCTACACTGGCAAGTTAGTTTGAATTAAGGAAGCTTAACTCAAACTAACTTAAGCCATGGCTACAGTAGGCTTTCATTAGTTTGAATTAAGGGCGTCCTTAATTCGAACTAATAAATTTGAATATGCTATTCGAACTAGTTAATTCGAATTAACCAATGTGGCCATGTTAGTTCGAACTAATTGCCTCATTCGAACTAACCAGCCCATTGAACTCAATGCAATTCGCTAATTCAAACTAAGCACGTGCCATGAATGGCACGTGCTTAGTTCAAACTAAGTTTTGCTAGTTTGAATTAAGTTAATTTGAACTAACTAAAATTAGTTCAAATTAGTTAGTTCGAATTAACTAATTCAAACTAACTTTAGTAAGTGTAGACATAGCCTATCTGTTTCTCTGCAATAGACTAACACGGCTACCTCTTTGGAACAAAGAAACTTGTCCTTTATTCTTTTCCTTCTTAAATCTGACTCCTCTTTCTATGATGTGCCTCACATTTTGAGAGCATGATGTTATCTTAAAGCACTGTCTCTTCCCCCCATGCCAGTGTTTAAACTGGAAACTCCTCAGGGGACGGATCCTGCCTTCATGTTGATCTCGAACACATCCTGCGCATTAATGACATTCTGTGCATTTCACATCTGCAACAGTGAAAAAGCCTTCAATGTTACTACAGTACAGAGGCCCAACGGTGGTTCACTTGTCTGGGTCGGCTACTCTTATCAGGCCTGGAAAACTCACTACACCTAACACACTGCTGTCCTGGTATTTATCTATAGAGCGTGCCTCCAATGAAAGCCGGTAACACACTTCTCATTAATATCACTGTAAAAATGAATTAACATTGTCTGAGGAGCTATCAATATTTACTGATATAATGCTTTAGGTCAGTGTTTCTCAAGCTTTAGTGGATGAGGGAACATCTAAAGGTATTAATTACTTTAACGGCACGCCTGACGAAAACTCTCAAAAAAGCCGGTATATATCGGCTGTAATGTTCATAATATCTGCATACTACACATTCCTGTGAAAACGATTCAGGAAACAGAATTAAATACAATTTTACAACTATCACATGCATTTATTTCTAAAAGAGTAGATACATAATTATCATGCACATAACCTTAAACTGAAAATGATATTACTCAAGTTTTAATGGGAATTTTGGGCCTGCATGTTCGAACAAAGTTAACCTATTCCTGGAGTAAGGTTCATCAAAAAAAGACACTGTCAATGCCGACTGTAATGGTGGGAAAATTAAAATGCCCCAGCCACAGCAAAGGAGCAAGGCAGCACAGATGTGGATCTGCACTTGGAAGTTCTGCAGCAGCTGGGGCATTTTAAATCTCCTAGACACATGATGGCTCTCTGCATTGCTCCTTCCTGCTCCCCACCCAGTCCTCTCAGCCCCAATGGGGAGGGCTGGGGGGTCAGTCACGGAACACTTGCACTCTGTCTGCGGAGCACCAGTGTCCCATGAAACACCAGGTGAGAAACACTGCTTTAGACTGAGTCTGTAACCAAAGGGAGAAACAGGTTTTCTTTCCGAGACGAGGGGAGGTAGGGATATCCCTGTCCCTAATGTAAATAGAGTACTCTGAAGCCAACTGCAGTTGGAGGAGTATTTGCGTCAAAAGCAAAAACCAGGTTGACTGGGGGATGTGAAATCAGTTTGGGAAGACACCAGAGACTAAAGCTACAGGGGCTAGTTTTGACTCTGGGCTGGGTCAAAACAATGTGTGCTGGGGAAACATAAGGGAAGCCAAAATGATGTTTTGTTATCCATTTACTGCAGAGACCCCAGGGGAGACATGGGGGAGAACCATGACAACTGGAACCCTGCTTTGACTGAAAATCAGCATGCTCTACAGAAACATTTTGAGGGGGAGAAAACTGCTGTAAGAATATTTCTGTAGCTTGCTCAAATTACAATTAGTATCTAGAAAGCATGTTACACTTCTGTTTTATTTGTAACCAGTACTCTTTCCACTATCTTTACTCAGGATCACTTAAATCTCTATATTTGTTAATAAACTTCTTTGTTTTACCAGAATATTACAGCACTGAGATCTAACTGTTAAGTGTTACTTCAACCAAACATGCTTATGTGTATACTGCCTGTCTGGAAATAGCAAACATGGTAATTTGGGTGAGTGTCCAGTGACATGGGCTGGATGCTCCAGGGCAATGCTTTGCCAGGGGGCTCAGGAACGCGGATGCACCAAGTGCTACCCACAAGACAAAGAAAAGGGCAGGTAGTGTCCTGAGAAGTTTGTCTGCAGTGATTAACAGACCGGGATGACAAGGAGCTGTGACCCAGGTAAGCACTAGCAAATCTCTCGTGCAGAGGCAGGGGGTTACACGACTTCCACTTTTGGGCACCCCAAGGAAGTGTCACAATTACCCCCAGCTGGGGCAGGCAGCCTCCGACCCGAGACACCCGAGTAAATGTGCCAGAATGCACTGCTTTGTCCTGCCAGGCCCACATGAAATCTGTGCTGCTACCTCACACAAGCGCCAAGCCTCTTCCCACTTGAGATCTGCCTCAGTCCCTCTGGGAAGGGTCACACTTTTGGACTGAGGAATGTCATTTTGCTGAAATAGCCACTTTTCACCATCAAATTTGTCATGAAGCAATTTTCTGACCAGGAGAGAAAATGGCTATTTTGACAAAACAAATCTTGATTAATTTAGCACTGAAGTTTTGCCATTTGAATGTTTCCCACTGAACACTTGTGAATTTAGTTTTTCAAATTTTTTCTAGGTTGACTTTTTCTTGCGAATGGGAAGGGAGAGTCATTCTGAGATGCTGTATTTTCCCACCCAAGGACATTTGTTTTTCAAACACTTCTAGCTGGCACACTAATCAGGACAAAGCGACAGCACTCTGAAGCTAGGAAGTCTCAGCTATGAACCAGGATTCAGGTAAAACAGAGAGAGAGCAAGGTGCTTTGGTGGGGTTGCTTTCAACTTTACTGCAATATCCAGTCAGTCTTCAGACCTGCTCCCCTCCTTAGAAACTGGAGTTGGCACGAGAGCTCTCCTTATTAAAAGGCCCTATGCGCTTGTCTGCCATGTGCCAAGGGATACACAGCAGAATTAATACGATCTCTACGAACATCCAGCTTCCTGTGATGAATCAGATCTATGGTGCAGGCAAGCTGGCACTCTGCCTCAAGGAGCAAACAGACTTTTTGATCTGAACCTGAAAGAGAAAGGTGGGGGGGGTCCCTTTTCTCCAAGAAACGGTGATCCCGGTTGGTTTAACATAAGACAATAGGCCAAACACAGGAATGCTGTAAAATGTAGTGTGCAGTAGAAAGGGGCAAAATATTACAGCCTGACCCCATTTCACCTTCAGCTAGTGTTCAAAGGGAGGGCGGTGACCGTGACAGCTACACCCCTCTGGAATTCTCTGGAGGCCAACTTCAGGGATATGCAATTGTAAACTCCCCTCGACTTCAAGAGCAGATGCATCTGCTTGCTGCATCTGATCTGTTGTTTCCCTAATTGGGGGCAGCAGGGCCAGCACAGTCAGCGATATCCCGGCTTTCATCTGGCCCGAGAGATAACAGCAGACACCGGCAGCAGGCCAGTGTCAAACTGTGGTTTGTTTGCGGGCGTATTCACTAGCCCAGGGGTGATGGAGACAGGGTAAGCCAGGGTTGGGACACTTTCCAAAATCTGATTTTTTTTGCCAATTCATTCATAAGAGGCGATAAGGTTTCCCAAACTCAGATTACTTACTGCTTGAGAAACATGTGGCCAAGCTCCAGCGGAGAAAGCGAACACCAGAGAAACGACGTGCAAAGGAGCCTTACGGTAGGTCATCAGGAGCTACTCTGACAGCTGCCATAGCAACTGTATTAAATAAGGAATTAGAGCATTTTTCATGGGAGTGGGAGACCGGCCGCTGGTGGGATCTGAAGCAAAACAGCGGCACGAGGAGAAGGAGCCGGGAGCGAAGGGCCAGCATCACAAACACATACATGCAGGACTCAGCCATGCTAGAGAGATACCTATACATACAATACAATGCAAATATAAAGAAGACACCTGAGCCCAGCTCAAGTAGCAGGTACTGCAGCTGAGTAAACGCATATTCAGTAGGCCCAGGTTAGACTGTGTCTACACTTAAAATGCCACAGGCCTCGGCATAAACAGTACTCGAGCACTGGGCGGGATCTCCTGTCGCTGCATTGAAGCCACCTCCATGAGCGGTGCTAGCTAGCTTGATGGAAGAATTCCTCCATTGCCCGAAGGGGACAGGCGGACTTAATTACAGCGCTTGCGGGGGTGGATTTTTCACAATCCTGAGCCACCTATCTGAGTCGGCTTACTTTTTTAGACCAGGCCTTAGTCCTGAAGCCAGGACAGGAATGTAAATCTGGAAAGAATAAAGCAGATTACATCTACATGTCTCCCTCGGCAAGAGAAAAGACAAAAGGAAAGCCTGCAGCCATGTTAAACTGCAGCACATACACCGTGGGCAGATTCTCTCCTACCCACGAACTGTCTGCCACTGTGATTGCTCCGCCTACACACTCCGCAAAACTTCCAGAGAGTCTTCAGGAAAAGCCTGCGACGGATCTCAGCACTGTCACAAGGGCTTCTCCGCCTTCAGAAGTCACCAATATCCATTGACCAAAACCCCCAACAGCATGAAGTGTTAGCTACAGACTGCCATGTCTTTGTGCACTGCCCCTTTAGACATCCAGGATCACCATCCAAGTACAGAAACAACAACGCACAGACTCAGACTTCCAAGTCAGAAGGGACCATCATCTAGTGCCTTCTAGCCTGACCCACCGCACATCGCAGGCCACAGAACCTCACCCACCTGTGGGGATTTATTCAGCATACGCAGATATGCTGACGCTGTAATAGATTTATTCAGCATACACTGACATGATGACACTGTAATTGGAAGATCACAGCCAGGTCGGACAAGGATACTTCAGGCTGCAATGGCATACTGCCACATACTTTCACACCGGCCTTGGAGTTTCAGTGTCTGGATTTCTGTGAGAATTTACTGATAGTGAGGAGTAAGAAGAGCAGTAAACACAATTATAAATCTAGGGGTTATCTAACCAATGGCTTACAGGTTTGTTTTATATAATTATATATGCACCAATTAACTGCCTTGTCATAGTTGGTGGTGGGACTATGGAAATGTATAAAAATCTTTACTTATGTATCAATAAACGATGCTTGCTTGCAATCATATTGGTTGTTGTGCTTCATCCATCCCGCATTGAACTCGACACCCACCCACTCCTGTAATAGACCCAGAACCTCACGGTGAGTTACTGATGTCCACAAATCTTGACTTAAAGACGTCAAGCCGTTTTGTTCTAGGTTGCTGCTATCGCCTGTTACCTCGGAGATATCTCATGATCACTCATGAGCCGTTATTTTTGCTCTCTTGTGGTTCTCTGTAGGCAAGGAGCTGGAAAACGTAGGTGGCGGCTATTTGGGCACAGGAAGTTACAGAACAGTGGGCATCAGCAGGCTGGTAAGTGTGGGAAGAGCTAAACTTTGCTTCCTACAATAACTTCCACGTTGCCATCCCATTGCAGCTATCTGTCGTCTGTCCTCTGATACTAATTCCTCTTCAGTCACACTCCTCCAATTAGGGACCCAACCTATCAACATTCAAAAGGGGTAGCCGTGTTAGTCTAGTTCAGCACACGCACACGCACACACACGGAGTCCTGGGGCACTTTTAAAGACTAACACATTTGTTTATCGCATGAGCTTTCATGGGTGAAAGTCCACTTCAGCAGACACAGTTTCCCTCCCATTCTGTATGTTCTCCATCTTCAAGTGTCTGACGAAGTGGGATTTCTCACGCCAAAGTCCATACGATAAATAAATGTGTTAGTCTTTAAAAGTGCCACAAGACTGCTTGGTAGTCTCTCAAAAAATACCTTCCGGGGTCCAAGCTAGGAGCTGAAGCAGGGACTGGAATCCAGCCAATTCAGGCTCTAGGCCCAACTCTGCAAGTGATTCATTTGCAGCTTGGGCAAATTATTTGAACCTCTGTGCCTCAGTTTCTCCATCTGTTAATGGGGTTAATAAAATCCTCCCGAGGGAGTCGTGACACTTAACATGCTTTAAGGTAGTTGGCTGAGAGGCCGTGTGTACATGTAGTTTTGGAAGTTATGACCCTTGACCTTTGGCAGCTGCAGGATATTTAAAGCATAAACAAGAATTCCCCAGGGGCAGTTTGATGACAGTTAGTTTTGCTTCCCACTCCTGGTGGGCACGTGCCAGACCATACACTGCTCAGGAGCAGCCCTTCCTGAGGGCAAAGGAAGGCATCCCTGGCAGTCCTTCAGAGCTGGACATACAGCAGCTGTGACCCGGAGCACAGGCAGGTTAAATGGGAAAGATTTAGCACTTTGTTTTGAGCACAGACATCCCCGCCCACCCACTTGAGCTAAGGTAACATTAATAATCTGCCTCGAGCTGACAGAAGCCATGACATTTCCAGCTAAGGCCGCCATTAGGTCCTCAACTTGGCTTGCTTAGATTTGGCAAGGGAGCTGCAGAACAGATGGTGACCTTACGTATCCTACCTGCTGTAGCAAAAACGCACACTGAGAACTGCAGCCTTAACTCTGAACGGCCTCAATTTTTTTCCCTCCTGCTGGGAAACCCTTCACAGTACGTCATGCAACTGCCGCAAGAGTCTCCCCCAAATCCTCCCAGAGAAACCCTTTAACTTAAGTCAGCACCTAGAAACGACACAAATCTCAATGGAACTTCTATTTCAGACCATAGGGGGTGCTTCCTCTCAATTAACATGTCCATGAGACAAGGTAACTTCTGACCCAAAAAGGAGCTCTTTGTAGGTCAAAAGCTTGTCTCTTTCATCAACAAAAGTTGATAAAGCATATTACCTCACCCACCTTGTTTCTCTACTTCTAAGTATTGTGCTCTGTAGTAGCCTCAAATACTGGCATCCTATTCCAAACACTAATTGACTAAGACAAGGTGGGCGCATCTACACTTGTAAATTGAGTCGACTTAAGCTTGCTTAAGTCGACTTAATTTACTCTGCGTCTACACTACACTTTCCTTAAGTCGACTTAAGCAGCTGCTTAAATTGACTTAAGGAAAAATTAAGTTGACTTTGTAAAACCTCCTTTTAAGTCGACTTGCTGCTTAAGTCGACTTTAGAAAGTCGACTTAAGCCAGTGTAGACATGGAGTAGCCCTAAGTCAACTTAGGGGGCCCCAGGGTTTCACCACTGCCCTCCCTGCCAGGTTGGCTGGCACAGGGAGAGCCTGGCATGCCCCCCCACAGGGCAGGGCAGAGCCCTGCCCACCCTGCCCTTATGCCCTGCCAGGGTCCCTGTCCCCCTTTACCCCATTGTACCCAGATACAATGGGGCAAAGGCTGAGCCCCTGGCACTTGGCAAGGGGTGCCGCCCTGCCACCGTGGACCTGTCCCAGGTCCACCTAGTCCCTACAAGTCGATCTAGGCATCCAGTGTGGACGCTCTAGGTCGATTTTGTAGGGTCCCCTCTAAGTCAACTTAAAATTTAAGTGTGGACATGCTAAGTTGACTTAAATTAACAAGTGTAGACATAGCCTGTCAGACTCAGACAATTCCAGTGGGATTATCCCATCCATACTAAAGGAGTGTGTTTAGCCCAAGCCTTTTTAGACCAACTGTGCAGCACACGTGATGAACAGCAAGTGCAGCTAATGGAGATTAAGAGCTGTTCGCAGCCAGACAAGTCAGCTGTTTTCTTCTGTGTAAAAAGTACAAGACTGAAAGACTGAACCTGCCAAAGGGTGGCCAGGTTTTAAAAGTGAAACCTGGGAGACAAAGCTCCAGATGCTGGCCTCCAATCCACATTTTTTCCAACACTTAAGAAACAGCTTAACCAATATAAGCTACTTTTGTTAAGAGAGAAAATCCAGGAGTTGGCAACAGCCAGTGGCCAAGCCTGATTCATTTAAAATGCTTTGAATACATCTGAACATTCTTTTCTAAGAGGGACAAGTAGTTTGGACCCAACACTGAGGATCCCCTGTACAGGACTTTTAAAAAACCTACCTGAAATACATGTGGTGATTGAAGAAATCCATAATAAAGTGTAATTTTCAATTTTGCCGTTCAACAATATATTGCAAAACCATGCCCTGCACAGGGAACCCTCTATTAGGACTTGATAATGAAGCCATGGCAGTCAAGGTCTTATCACACACTCCTGTGGAAACTGGATCAGGTCCGTAGTTTGTTATTTTTCATTTAAAAAATAAAAACAGAAAATGTGTTGAATATTATTAACAGAACATGAAACTAAATTCTGGTTCTGTCACACAAGGAGACAGCATACTGGGACAGAGCGGGCATGCAGCATAAGCTAAGAATTTAGATCGATAGAGCATCTAGACATTGTGAGGAGTGCATTGGATGGAGTCAGCCCCCCTCCCCCCGCCCCCAATCCCCTTTGCATCTATCTGTCATTTTAGTTGCCTTGAAACAGAAAGTGTGCATTCCATAAAGGGCTCCCTTCAGCATGGCGTGGTAAACATTGTAAGTAGAACTGCCACACCGACTGTCCTGTGGCACCTTGAAGTCCAACATATTTCTTTGGGCTTAAACTTTCACGGGCTGGAACCCAGATACACCTGACAAAGTGGGTTACAGCCCACGAAAGCTCATGATTGAAGAAATCTGTTAGTCTTTAAGGTGCCACAGGACTCTCGTTTTTGCTGTACACAGACTAACACGGTGACCCCTCTGGAACCAAGTAGAACTGGTTGGGAAATTTTCAGTGGAATTGCTTTGTAGATGGAAAATGCTGATGTCAAAAAACACAATGGAAAATTTATTTTGAAAGTTTCCCATTTTAAAGAACAATTTTGAAGTTGTCAAAGTTTCCCATTTTGATGTTTTAAATAAAACATTTCATTTAAATTCAAAACTACTTTTTTAGATAATTTATAGTTAAAAAAATTAAAGGTCAACATTTAAAAGAAATGTTTTAAATTGACCCAATCTGAAATTTTCCATTTGCAAAAGTTTTCAAAGATGACTTTTCACCCCTGTCCTGTTCAGAACAGGAACATTTTTTCAAATCTCTGAAGTCTGACAGGAACACAAGTTTTCTGCTTAGTTCTGATTTCAAGCAACCAGGAAGAGTTAGGACTCTGATGTCGCTGACAGTTAATTGCAGGGTGGTTGTAGTCAACTCCATAGACTGTATGAGCATGTCACAGAAGCACAAACCTTTAATAATTTACCATTATTCGCTGACATTTGGGGGGGGGGCGGAGGGAGCCAAGTGGATTTTACTACCCCACAAGGCAAAAATATGATGTGATATTGAACAGAGACCTCACACATTTAGGGTTTGATTCATTTACTATAGATATAGATATAGGGACAACTAATATTTTTTTTCAGGCCCTTCTGGCCACCACAGAAGCCAGCAAAACATTCCCCCTCAAACAGGCAAATGCACTTGCTGATAAAACGCCTTAAAAAATGACTGCATGCAGAAAAACCTGAGTAAAAGGCTCCAGGAAACTAATGATGTGGGTGGAAAATTAAGGCACCTCATAAAAGGTTTTTAGTAACAAGGGAACAGATCACATCAACTTTGAAAGGTTAAGGAAAGCAATTTATAGACGCTAATTAGGGCCTCTTTAAAATGCTTTGGTAATTGACAAGGTCGGTTTTCTACTAAAATGGTGCAAAGAAAAGAAAACAACATGGACGGCCTGGGGACGCTGCACATTCTGAACACAGGACTCTGCTGCACTTGTTAGAACTTCAGGTTTACGGAAGTTTTCAAAGGTCATCATAAGGAAAATGCCAGTGTTATCAGGGTAGCCAAGGTAAATATTATGTACTTCATATGAATACAGGACCCGATCCTGAAGCCTTACCCAAGGAAAGCTTCCGATAGAGATGAACATCTACATCAGGCGCAGGCTGCTGGATTGGACCCATATGGAATAAACACTACAGCATTTAGAAAAAAGATTCATGTTTTACTAGCCCAGTAACTGAATAGTTACTTCCTCCTTTCAGAGAACGCTGCCTCTATTGCCACCCCATGTGTTCCAGCCATGAGAAAACAAAGTAAGGGTTTCTTCTGGTTTACAATCTGAGTCTTTAGATTTGGGTTTTACAAGTTTCTCCACAAACCAGAAGGCAAGAAAATTATATGAGAAACCTAACTTTTACTTACAAAATAACCTAAGAGGTGGGGTTTTCAGAAATTACAATAAATTTCAAGTCAACTTGAGTTGGCAAGAGCGAACCCCCTGCACTTTCCACCAGGCACTCCAATCTGATAACATAGAGTGAGGACTGAGGCACTGCAGTTGCCATGTGAGAACATGAGAAAGCCGGAGATTTTTCCAGCTGTTAGAAAGCAAACTAACTCTTCCTTAAAAAACTCTGATTAGTTTACCGCCCCAGCCAACAAAGGCAGAAACAGAACCTCCCCAGGTTGCTACAAGA
This sequence comes from Pelusios castaneus, assembly GCA_007922175.1. NCBI lineage: Eukaryota > Metazoa > Chordata > Testudines > Pelomedusidae > Pelusios > Pelusios castaneus. The sequence goes on along the minus strand of ML685852.1, from coordinate 8,162,662 downwards.
AAGTCTCTTGCTTTGCTGTGCAAAAAATGTGAACTGTAAATCAAATTGGTAGTAACCAAGTCTGTGTGAGCAAATGCATGTTCCAGGTATTGAACGTGAGTACTTTGTCCCAGGCGCAGCCCCCGCATGCTTTCAGAAGAGAAGCCTCAGTTCTCAGACTGTCTCAGTGGCGGTTTGCTAGTTGATTGTCAATCATTAGGTATTCTTTTCATCATTAAGTGTTCTGGAAAGCACTGATTGGCTCAAGCCCTGGAGACTGAAGGCTTCCATTCACAAACTAGATATAGCATATGGCAGGGTCCAGCACATTGTCCTGCTAGTGAGTTTAACCACAAATTTGGCAGGACCAACTTCAAAAGTGAGAGCAGGGCTTGGCGTCTAGTTATGTCAGGTGCATCTACTCCAAATACAACTTGTGCATGTAAGTCAACCCACTAATGCCACAGAAGTTCTCGCAATTACCTACTTTAATCAGGTCCCGTTAATGATGTCTCCCTTGGAGAGAACGTACTTGTGTTCAACATCCACCCTGCAAGCTGGGCTGTCTACTCACCTTTCCACGAAGAGCGGAACCAGCTTGTCAGGATTGTGTTCCTGCAAGACTCCTTCTCCTATCCCAAAGCTACTCAGGGCAGCTTTCCAGGGAAATCAACAAAAGCTCTTCAGAGTGTGTTTCTGAAGTTCCAGATGCTGATCAGGTTATTAATACTTGGCACAGCAGAACATCTGCTATGATATCAATAGGAAGGAAAACCTTCAGATAACACGGGGAAGGGGACGCTGTTCTCTGTTAACCCATAATGGAAGTAAATGAGGGACAGCAGTGTGTCAATAATGTCAGCCTTGATTGTCCAGTTTCTACCAAGCATTTTTGTGCTCTCATACACTGCTCCTTATGCAAGGAAGAATCCCCTTTAAAACGTCTACCAGCTCACTATCTATTATCCTCCTGTAAATCTCGGCTGAAAAGGCACCTGTGCCATGACACGCTGGACCAGACAGCTGGTGTCCTGCCTATTAGGCCAATCACATGTCTGCTGTGAGCCCTTTCTGGGTAGAAACTAGTTTTGTTCATGTTTGTAAGAGTCTAGCACAATGGGGCCCTGGACTCCAGGCATGCAAACGCCGGTGGTTATTTTAAAAGGAAATGATACGGCTCGGCAGCATTTCCTGTGCTAACCCACGTTTTATTCAGAGGCTCACAACTTTCTTTAAGAACTTCTTTTTGGGCTGACATTTGTATCATGACAACAAAGCAAAATAGCTGCTGCTGATTTCAGGTACGACTGTGTAAAAATAAAAGAAGCCAGAGAAGGCAAAGATCTCTTAAATCACCCTGTCTGTCCCCATGGGCCACATGCAGGATTGTTCCCTAAAACAATGTTCATGATTTTTCAGCCATTCTAGTCCCAAGCTACAAGGCTTCTACCACATCCCCGGGGAAGAAGCTATTCCACAGTTTAACAGATTCCCTGTCAGGATGCTAACTTGATATTCCCCTCCCTACTTTCACTATGTTACTCCTCGTAATAGACCCTTTTGTAGCACTTTACAAACCTTGAGTGTTTAACGCCAAGAGGAGGAATTTAGACCCTTGAGTTCCCCAACATAATTATCTCTGACCCAAACTATACACCTAGCTCTTTAACCCTTTCCTGAAACTAACTTCTCAGCCTCATGGTCATCTGTATTGATCTTCCCTTGAACGGCAGGGGCTACTGTAAAAATAAGAACAGTGCCAGGAGAAAATTGATGAAGCATAATTCTGTCCCCTAACACAGGTGTGGGGCATTCGCCGAGCCGCTGGCTCTGCTTGTTCTAAGAATTCCTCTGCCAGGGAAGTCTATTCCTGACAGCTGCAGTTAAATTCCCTCTGTACCGACTGCCCAGGCAGGACAAAAGGGACCAGCAGAGGGACAAAACCTGGCCTGTAAACTATTTTTAGACTTGAAAAATTAACCCAGTACAACCCCACTAAGTTAAACTATTCCCGAGGCATCTTAAATATTCAGCTGAACGGAGAAGCCAATCTTGCACTGGCAATATGATCCCTCTGCATCCTCCTGGCCTCAGCTCCTCCCCGCCCAGCCCTCAGTTCATTAAGGGATTTAATACAATAAGGTTTCTTTGACTTTTCCAGCTAACACTGAAAGTGCCTTTTTCACATGTTATTTGATCTGCATTATTGTGCTAGGAAGTGATAAGTAAGAGGAACATCCTGCCACACGGGCCGAGTCAAAGGGGAAGGGGTCACACTGGTGACGCTACATTTAAAGAGATCAGATATGGATTTTTCCATTAAGCAGAAGAGCTTCAAGCCCTAGGTTACATGATTACCTCCTGCTCTCCATATAACCCAAGGGGTATGCCTGGGTGCAATGTGAAGCTGCTTTCTAGAGGACAAGTCAGTTTTAGGGTCAGAGTGATTAGAAGGTGTCCAAAGATGGTTATCTTCCCTGTAGACACCTCTATCAGCTACAGATAGGACGGGAATATTAAAGGCCCAGGCTATAACCGTGCAGTTGACCCTCTGTTGCCCATGCACAACTGGGGACAATACTCTGGCGATCAGAACCATGCCCCCTTATACATACATAGTGTATTTTCTATCTGATAGTTACTCTCAACTTTTTGAAGGTTGGGAGTGGTGGGGAAAAAAAGCCATGATATCCTGACATCTAATGGCAATTCTTTAGTTCATATGACAGGGAAACCCAGGTCTTTGGAGCTGAAGGGCATAGGAAGCGTTCCCTATGTGATGCCACACATACATAATTTAGATGGCATTCATGATGCAGTTTGCAGTCATGGATTTGTTACACACACAGATGCTGACTTATTAAGCTGCAGGTCTCTTCTCGCCGGTGTGGTGTTACTCACAGCCACTCGCTGCACTTGAGCATGATCCCACAAGGAAATGATATTTTAGATAAGCCACCTCTGAGACAGGGATTGAGTTCCCACTCAGATCCAAACAACCCATAAGAATTTCTTCTAGAACCCGTGCTGTTCAACAGCTCCATTAATAAAGAGGGTGATCAAGTGACAAAGTTGACAGATGATTATTCAAGATAGTTCCAATCAGACCATGAAGTGTTAGAGGGAACTCACAAAACTGCATTACTGGGACAGCAAAATGGTAGATGAAATTCAATGTTGTTAAGTGCAAAGTAACACTGATTGGAAAAAATAATCCCAACTATATCATACAGTGATGGGCTCTAAATTCCCTGTTACCAACCAAGAAAGAGATCTTGGAGTTACTGCCAATAGTTCTGCGAAAACTTTTGCTCAATACACAGCAGCAGTCAAAAAGACTAATAGATGTTAAGAAACGGATAGAAAATAAGACTGAAAATATCCCATGCTACTATATAAATCCATGGTGCCCCCACACCTGGAATCCTCTGTCCAGTTCCAGCTACTCCATCTCAAAAAAGGATATAATGGAACAGGAAAAGGTTTAGCGAAGGACCAAAAAAAAAAAAAAACGAACAAGGATATGGAATAGCTTCCATACAAGGAGGCGCTAAAAAGATCAGAACTGTTCATTTTAGGAAAGAGACGACTAAGTGGATGATATGATAGAGGTCTATAACCATGAATGTTGTTGAGAAAGTAAGAGTTATTTACCCCTTCCCACAACACAAAAACCAGAGGTCACCTGATGAAATTCAGAGGCAGCAGGTTTAACACAAACAAACGGGAGGAGTGCTTTTTCACACAACATACAATTTACCTGTGGAATTCATTGCTGTGGGCCAAAAGTATAAATGAGTTAAAAAAAGAACTGGATAGGTTCATGGAGAATAGGTCCACCAATGGCTATTAGCCAACATGGTCAGGGATGCACCACCATGCTCAAGATGACTCAAAACCTCAGGCTGCCAGCAGCTGGGAGTGGAAGACTGGGGAGGTTACTCCACAATTGCCTTGTTCTGTACACTCCCAATAAAGCTCTGGTACAGGTCGCAGTCAGAAACACGATGATCATGGTCTGTCCCAGTACAGCAGCTCTTTTTTCTCTTAACCCCCAACCTCTATGATTCAAAGCCAGCAGATGCAGAGAAATACCGAGGTACTTACAATATTGTTGGCCTTTGACCACTTCTGTTCTCAATGTTCACTAGGCAGAAGTCCAGACATTTTGTGTTAGTGAGGCCCACTACCCTATTGAATGGAAGTATCCCATGCCACTCTCAGCTGGGCCATCCATGAAAAGGTACAGAACAGCCACTCAAGAGGCTGCCAGCTAGCTGCCACCACCGAAAGATACAAGGCAGGCAACAACTAACTTACCACTTCTGTCAGATCTCAGAGCTTTGTGGTCAGGTTTTCACATTACAAACCCACCACAGTTATCCATAACTGGATCCACAGTTAGCATTCTCCAAGACACCAATTATTCATGAAAAGAGTCGGGGTGGAAAAATAGTGGCTCGGCAGAAGAGGGCTGTAACCCAATGAAACTTGCAGTGTGAAAATATGCAGACGGCAGTCAGTGTCCAAGGGTGAGACCAGGATTCCATGCACAAAAGCTGTAAACTGCGCACTTCTTTGCAAAATGCCCTGAATTGCAGGAAACTCTAATCTAGCTCAGACTCAGCCACTTTTCATGCCCATTAGATACAGTATGCCTTTCTGAGGAGGTAAAAGTATACAAGAAGGTACCTCAGAGAGAAAGGCCACAGGAGGTCCTCTGGGGAGATTCCCAGAGCCCAGCTTATCACTACTCTTGCTCTCACCTCCACCTTAAATCCCTGTGCAGAAGCCAAAGGAGCCACGCTCAGTCCCTATCCAGGCACATCTTTTGGGCAAAAGCTGTGCAACGGAGGTAGGATGGAAAGAGGGAGATATATGCCAGCTGGCAGAGCTGGGAAGGGTATGCCGCCACCTGCAAGAGAGTAGAGTGCTCCTACTCATGCAATCTAGGCTACCGACTAGTAGCCACAACACAAAGCCGTACTGGCAGAGCTACGATGAAACTCAGCAAGGTTCCGGGCGTCTCCACCTGTCCACATAAGTGCAGGAGACGAGAGACAGCCTCTGCTGAGATAGGACGGTACTCCCTTCAGGGGATGGCCTCTTGCACATTAGCATGGGAATTGCAATTGTTTTCAGTACAGTCAGGCAGAGGAATTGTCCAGAGTCTCTCCTTGACCGCGGACAGTGTAGTGGAGCTAGATTAATGTCACATATATGGGAGATGACAACTGTAGTACTGGTCAACAGGGGGAGGCTAGAGAAAACTCAACTCTACTCTGGTAGGGGATTGAGAATCAAGCAGACCAGAGTTTTATTTCCAGCTCTGACAGATTTGCTTTAGGACCATGGGCAGGTGGCTGCACCTCTCTGTGCCTCAATTCCTCCCTCTCTGAAGCAGAGAGAGGCTCCGATGCACCTCACAGGCGCTGTGAGGCTTCATTTCTCCATGCATACAAGATCCTTCTGTAGAAGAGTGGAGTAATAAGACTTGGTAGTTCACCCTGCCATGTGTGGCGGAAGTAACATGCACCTGGCCCTGCAAGGGGGGGCTGGACAAAGTGAAAGGAGCCTCCCATTGGACAATATCTCAGCCTCAGTCCCTTCACTCCCACCCTCTACTTGGCCACCAATCTAGAAAGCATTCCTAGAAAATCACAGTGATGGCACTGCCTTGGCCGACCCATGCTGTCTGGCATGGCCCATCACTGCAGGAAATGCCAATCCACAGGGACAGTGCTTCTCTGCAGACACCGCTACAGGTGGGCCTGCACAGCATGGGGACACAGCCAACAACCAGGTCTTTGCCAGCAAATCCTACCTTCCTCCACATCATTCCTCAGCGATGCCTCCAGCAAAGCAACGCTGGCCTCAAAAGACACCTTCTTGTGACTGCCAGCGCTCCTCCTCTTCTCGTGTTTCCGCTTCTTGTGCTGCATCTCCTTCTCGTACTGCGCCCATTTCTTCAGCTGCTGAGCTCGGCGCTTCTGGGCCGTCCGCAGCCGCTCCAGCGTAGGCACCTTCTCCAGCAGCTGGAGTTCCGTCAGGAGATCCACGTGGGCATCCATTGGCTCTGCTGGGAGACGGGGATTGCAGGCCCAAGACGTCCCTGCTGGAGCGATACCCCGCGGTGGGCGCTTTGTACATCAGTAGCTCAGCACTAGAACAGCGTCCTGGGGCCGAGCTGTGAGCAGTGCGTCCGAACATCCACGGAGCACATGGCGGAAGGCTGAGAGGAGAAGAAAGGAACAAGCTAAGACTCCATAACAGTCCCATTCGGAGCAGTCACCCCCCAGCCCAATGGAAAACACCTCTCCCGAGAAGAGCTATCGTCTTCAGGAAGTTCTGCTGCCATGTCTATGCTTTTAACTACAACTCAGTGATGGACGGTGCAGCTGTAACGCACCAGCTGGAAGGGGCCTAAGAAAACCCGCTTTGTGATATAGTAGTGTAGGCCGGAGTGAACTGCACATTAAAGCACAAGGGAACTACTTGAGGCCACAACTCACCTCCGGGCTCCTCTGCCGTACCTCAGAAAGATCCACTTGGAATCCGACAACAGTCAGATCCCCAGCCTCACTCTACTTGAGGCACCAGAGGGGTTAGTTTCACCTCTCACAATGGCCTACCTGTTTATGGCAGCTCTAGATTGGCTCCTGCCTGATATGGCTATTACCAGCTGTACCCAACAGCCCCACCAGACATGTAAATGGGTCCTGGAAAAATAACCACAAAGTAGTAGGACAAAGAGCAGAAGATGAAGGAGAGGCACAGAGCACATCGTTGGCAGAGGCAGGAACCGTATCTAGGTCTGAGACTCAGATCAAAGCCCCAGCCAGGAGACAAAGCTGTCTCAAGGGTCCAACAGAACGGAAGCCAGAGACTGGAAACCTATGAAGTCACCCAGTTCATCACCAAGGGCAGGGCAGGAAGACGCAGAGAGTGACAATCCAGGTGGAAATGTTACCTTGTGCTCTTCACACACCTATTTGTTGGCTCCATCAGTGACTTGACCTTCCTGCCCCTGTACACTGAGGCAAGGACAGCCTGCGTTGTGGGCACAGCTCCCAGCACAATTAAGCTCCGAATCCCAAATACTGGCTTGATAGGTGCTACCACAAAACCAAAGCACAGCTAAGCACTTTGCTGCGTGCCGACCTGATCAATTGGGAAACTATTTTTTACATGAAAGGATTTTTATCTCCTAACCATTTGCTGCCCAAGAATAGTGTGACAGAGTATAGCAAAGGAGCAGTTCCCCCTGCAGACAGCTGACTGGGGTAATTACAAATAATTAGCTAATCAGGCTGGCAGGTGAGCTAACAAGCCATTTAGCCTATCAGCTTAAGGTTAATAAAGAGGCCCAGGAAGGAAGGAACAGACATGCTCAGCATACAGCACATTTCACTAAAGGAGATGAATCTGAGATCCGGTAAACCCAGCACAAACAAGCTGTCTCAGTGAAGAGCTAGTTCCCATTAAATGTACCAACACACAGCGTATAGGGTCACCAAGTGCCAGCGTAGAGCCAAAGACTGGCAAAATTAAGGTATATTTACAGAAAACTGCGTTTCAGCCCCATATTAAGAGAGCCGGCCAACTTTCCTATCACCATCCTTCCCTCCAAACCAATTCTGTCAAGTCTGACCATGTCAGCTGCTGGATGTTCATTATGCAAAATCTGCAAATGCCTAAAAATGGGAGGTTTGCAATCAAGTGGTCCCTGAAGATGGTAGGAACATTCCTTCCTCACCCAGAACTTCAAAGGAGAGAAAGATTAACCAACTTGTTGCTAAGCAGAAGGGGTGCAACAAGCCCCAAGACCCTTCATGACAGAGAGTATTTATGAAACCCAGAGGCAGTTTGAAATGTATCTAGTAAGTCCTTGAGACAACTGAATTCTTAGTCAAAATGAGCTCTGGAGAGCAGTGGTTCCCAACCTTTTCAGTAACACGGCACACTTCAATGAGACAAACAATTCAACAGCACACCCACTTTTTTCAGCTGAATTGATTGCTTATAAACGTCACATTTACTTACATTTACTATGGTTACAGTCTTAATAGAGAGGTTTGCAATATGGTGCATACAACAAGCTAAAGAAGGATCAAACGCATTCACGTTTCAAATCCGCTGGAAAAAAACCACACATCTCAATTTTGCCTTTTGGCTGCCTGCATTTAGAATGTTCACGTTTTAGAATCGAAAGACCAGTTTGATGATTAATTTTCATGAGCTTTATGAGTTGTAATGTTGGTTGGACAGAATATTGTTTAAGATGAAACAATGTTTGTTTTACATTGATTATCATTACCTTTGTACAAAATTACACGGCACACTTGGATGGTTCTCATGACACACCAGTTGAAAACCGGAGCTGTAAGACATGCGTCTCTGCTAGGCTTCAGCCCTCTTTGGATAACACAAGTCAGTCCCGCTCAGCATGATTTAGCCACAACCCACAAAGATATTTCTGACTAATAAATTCTTCCCCTTTGGAATGCACCAAATTGTACCAAATGCTGGACAGTTTCCCAAGGTTTACGTGCGGAAGGGTACCCCAAGACCCTTTAGAACAGCTTTATCATTCCTTCTACCTTCTTGCAAGTATCTCCACGGGCCTTTGATATAGGATTCAACTCTTTTGGTAAATGCTTCCTCAGGCTCTTAAAAAAAAAAGAAAAAAAAAAAAGAAAGATATGCTGGTTCCTCTGCAAGTTACTCCATCTGAAAGCTAGAGCCCTGAGTTAAAAGAGAAATCTAAAAGTGAGCCATTGCAAAGAGGTTGGTCCTGGGCTGCTCTCGTGGAAACAGTCATGCATAAGAAGTACCAGAATACGTTCTGCTGGAGCGCAAATGTGAGCCCAATTTTGAAGGCTTCAGTGGAAGAGGGGTAGAGAGTTACAGCAGGCAGTGAGAAGAGTATATAATTCTACCCTTCTGAAACCATTCCTTTGATTTTTTAATTTTAACACTGGAAATCTGAAGTCCAATGTGTTTAATAACTGGACAGTTTAGGAGGTTAACAGCAAAGGCAGCTTCTTGACTTCCCCCCTTGCCCAACAGAAGCCACTTTTTATGACTGTTTAGTAAAAACTGGGTCCATCCCTATAAAAAATGTTCAAGCGGCAAGGGCCTAATTCAGGAGGGCTATTAAAGCAAGTAACTCTTCAAGGAAATGCCGTGGAAATCAAGGGGTCTACTTGCCTGAAGCACAGCTACTCCCAGAAGGAAGGCTTGCAGGATGGTGCCTAGAAGCGCCATAGGAAGCAGCAAGTTAGAAGACGTGGCAGGGAGCATGAGTGGGAAGCTTGCACCGCCACTGCCTGGCTCCTCCTGGTCTCTACCTAAAACTTTTAGTCTCCTGTAGGTCTTACGCCAGCACAAGAACAAGAACCCAACAGAACAGAACAGATACACCTTACAAGAGAAGAAAATGAGAGGCGACCGTGAAGACAAAGAGGCTGCACTTCATGCTCCATGCCCCGTACGTTGCTTTAAAAAGAAGCAGCAGCCTGGAATTTACTGAGAAGCAGCTGCCACTACCAGAAATACTAGCTCATACTTGAGCATCGCAATAGGTTTACGTGCATTGAGCGGTGGCAGAAGGGACCTGAATAGGGGCAGATCAGCTTCTCCCCTACTTGAGTGCTACTCAGAATGCTAGTCCACAAAGCCCTGTATGGATCTGGCTCTGTAGCTCAGGCTGCTTGTTTTCAGATGACCTAGTTTCTTTCACTATAAAAAAAAAAAATGTTTTTGCACATGTTGATTTTTCTTGCACAAACTGGTCATTCTAATTATAGCAGCGCCCCGGCAAGTCCTAAATGTTCATTTCACCTGTAAAGCAGCACAGGAGCCAGCTGTGTGGGAGTCTGCCGTTTGCAAAGCTTCACATCTTAGTTTCTCTTTTAATTTTTTAAGTGAAGTCTTGCTCCTTGCCTCTGACCGAGCTCTGTTTCCATGAGCTCAGCAGCTCTGTTGCTTGAGCGGTGCAGAGCGCATCCTGCGAGCCGTGAGGAGCATGACAGATAGAATAATAATGATCCTTCTGCAGGGGCCAGTCAGAAGGAGGGATGCTCCCTATTTTGTGGAACTCATGTGATCACTGTTTTCATGATGGTCCATCTGAAATAATTCGGCTGCTCCAATGTAGGCCAAGGCTGGTCCTTCTATGTCTGCCTCCAAGGCTCCATACTAAGAAATGCAAATGCTTGCACCTGTGATCATGTCCACTCTCACAATGCAAGCAAAGCCCACATTTCCTTTGCACTCTTGCAAACATGTGATTTGTCCCAGGATCTGCTTTAGTATCAAGTTTCTCACGTGTCTTGTGGGATCACGTCTTGCTGTCAAGTGGCAACTCCCTGAGCCAAAAGCAAGCAGCCCAGCTGAACAAAGAAAAGGTTAAGGGGTGACTTGATGACAGTCCATAAATATCCACACTGGGAACAAGTATTTAATAATGGACTCTTCAGAAAAAGGCATAACATGGTCTAGCCTAGTGGCTGGAAGTTGACACTAGACAGATTTAGGCCTGGCCTACTCTGAAAAATTAGGTCAACCCAAATATGTTACCTGGGAAAAATCCACACCCCTAAGAGATGTAAAGTCGACCCGACCTACCGTTTTCACTCTAGCTCCCAAATTAATGAAGCAAAAAGAAATCACCTGCAATCTAGCCACTTAAAGGGGCAGTCCTGTAAAACAAACGACTGACTTTTCTATTTATTTGTTTACTTCGTGAGTTTGACACGTTTACAAATCCTGGCCATGTAAATATCAGAAACAAAACAATCAATACAACGCCTCTCTTTTGTTTAAAGAGGAATGGTACAGAATAGAGTCACCCGATTAAGGGGGTGTTACAGCATTCCAGACTGTACATCATTACAGCTCCCATCTATTGTTTTGGGTGGTTTTATTACATTTTATGAGCTCTCTTTATACACAGATCTAACAGACCAGGCATGCCTATCATTTGAGGGGAAAACTGATTTGGGACCACTCTGTTTCTGACAGAGCATCCTTAAAATCGGATGCCCAGAGATTTAGGTATGCAATTCTTCAACCACCCTGCTGTTTGTATTGGTCTTTGAAGCAAAAGTGAAGCGAAGGACACAGTCACAGAAACATGCACGTGAGTAATTTTATTCATGAGTTGTCGCCTTTGAAGTCACTGGGACTACTCGTGGGCACAGGTGTCTGCAGGGTCAGGCCCATAGCGCTGTCCTTGTGCAAAGTTTAAGGGAAGCCACCAGCTGCCCTTTTCAATTAACTCCCATTAATCTCCTCTCAGCTGGAATCTGAAGCTGAAGAGAGTCTATAGAAGGGACAAGTTCCAGAGGGGGAGCCGTGTTAGTCTAGCTCAGCCAAACAAACAAGGAGTCCTGTGGGACATTTAAAGACTAACAGATTTATTTATCGTATGAGCTTTCGTGGGAGAAAATCCCCCTTCGTCAGACGCTTTGAAAGCTCGTGCGATAAATACATTTGTTAGTCTTTAAAAGTGCCACAGGATTCCTTGTTTATAGAAGAGACACCAGCCTTCAGTAAAGGAGGCCGTTTGGTTTGTTTATTTCACTAGCATTTCTTACTAGTCCACTGCAAGGTAAGGGTATCTTCAGATCTGCCCCTCCCCGTTGATCCCCGGTGTATCCACCGCAGAACGAAGGCCTTCTCGGCACCATTCCTACATGCACTGCCAGCTGCAGAGACCATTACGGCTCGTCTGCTGCCTTCTCCCACGGATGATTCCATCACGCATGCTGTGAATCCTGAGCTGGAGTCAGATGTCCCTTTAGCCGACTGTGTGGCAATGGTGCCTCACTTTTCACTGGACCAAACCGGTTGGTGGCTCAGGTCCCGCACTGTGGTTTGGGCTAACAGACAGCACCCACGCTCAGGGGCAGTTTGGGAACCGGGTCATCTGGGAAAGTAGCTGTTTCTCAACAGCAGGGGTAGCAGCTGCTGCCCCTGAGGCCAGGAGAGCCTGAGGGGGCTAGGCGGTCTGAGGGAGACCAAAGGAGATGAGCAGGGAGGGGAAGACGTAGGTAGAAATCAAATGGGCTCCAAACAAAAGCCAGGTATGTGCAGGGCGCGAAGATAGAGCTGTGCAGCTGTATGCCAGCCAGGGTGGGAAGGCGCTTTGGAGCAGGTGTGCTACAGGACCAAGCCGTCTGGAAATGCAGCACCTCTGCAGTGGCAAACAGACCAAAGTCTCTTCTGCCTCGCTCTGGTGCGAACTAAAGCTGACATGGCTCTTTTCCAAGGAGTTTGGATAACACCAACATCCTACGTCGTGCTCTCTTCAGTCAGACAGGCTCTACAGAACACCCGAACCATGCATAATACGTTGCTGAGCACACAGGGGCGCAGTGTTTGCCAGCAGTCACCGCAGGCCCAGGGTCTAGTCTAGAGGGTGGTGCACTGTTTTCCTGGAGGACAGATGCCACGAAAGTCTGGATGGCAATAACCCTGTACTAAATCATCAGCTGCTATCACCACATGTACACCTGAGTATCAAGTGTTCTTACTCACAGAAAATGCAGCAAATACAGGGGTTTCTTTCTGTGTTCTTAAAATATCACTTCACTAACAGCAGTCTCTCCTATCGTCAGCCATCCAATGCTGAGCAATCTCTAGCCAGAGAAGGGCAATGTGACCATTTCCTCCCTTCCCAGCCAAAAATAGTTTTCCCTGCCTGTGACAGCTAACCCCGCTGTGAGGCCCTTCAGACACAATGGAGGCTGGATCAGTTGCCAATACAGCCTCATGGTACACATTGGATGTGCGCAGGAACCTCAGTTGCGACACAGAAGCAGAAGATCCCCTAATTTCAGGGGATCAGCCATCAGAGGACAAGTTCCCTCTCAGCAATGGGCCTGAGAGCAAACAGCGCCCCACCAATGGAAAGTTGCTAAGGTAATCAAGTTAACAAATTATTTTTTCCTAGCCCAGTGTAGGGTTTTGCTTTTGTTCATTTAAAATTGAATATCTGCTCTTCTGACTACCGTCCCAAGCAACCACTGGCCAGACTGCACCCTCGCTCCTATCCGAATCTCGGCCTCCCAGAATCACTACACAAAGCAACACCACTTAGCTGCTTCCAGAGATCAAGAACCAGCCAAGAGTAGAGCAGTGGGAGGAAGTTTGCATACTGTAGCATATGCTCAGGACCGTGCATGGAACGGAGACTTGGAATAAGAACATCAATCACCCTGTCAAAGCACTGCAGAGTTGACTAATCCTCTCAGCCCCCCTGCGAGGTGAAGAACTACCATCATGTCTGTTGATGGGCAAATGAAGCTCTTACAGGGTGAAAGGACTTGCCTGACACCAGACAGAAAGTCAGTGACAGAGCCAGGTCTAGGCTTTGGGATTGTTGGCTGTAAATCTGAGCACTAGCCATCAAGCATTGATGAATAGGTGCCCCTGGCTATTGCGAGCTCTTAACTCACCCTTAGTAGTAATTTCGGCAAATATTTCTGAGAGCAAAGTCTTATTGTGTCACGTTGGGCGCTGCTGGGCTAGTCACAGCTAATGCAATGAAAACCGTGAGACCGGCCTGTGCCAGCTGACTCAGGCCACACCTATACTGACGGCGGCTAAGTCATCACCGTCGGATCGATCTTTCGGGATCAGCGTAGTGTCTCTTAAAACGCGCTAAGTCGACCCGGAAATCAGCTTAGTAAAACCATGCATTCAAGCGGTGCAGCGCAGTGAAGGTGTCACACCGAAGAGGAGAAAAAGTCGATGGGAGTTATGCAAGCTACTCTGCGTAGCTTGCATTAACTCCCGTCGACTGCCACCGAATTTTCCTGACAGCGTAGACCGGGCCTCGGGCTTACGGGGCTGTTTAATTGCAGTGTAGATGTTTGGGGACAGGCTGGAGCCCGGGGTCTAGGACCCTGCAAGGTGGAAGAGTCCCACAGACCCAATAACTAAATCCCAATTAAACAACCCTGTAATCCCTGCCTGAGTCAGCTGGCTGGCCAGCCTCAGATGTCTCATTGCAGTGTAGACACACATCAGATGCATTCAGCACCTGTCTTGCTCAGGACTACCAAAGTCCTTTTGTAGCTACCTACATAAAGAAAGAATCATTGAAATGCAACTATCTCTGGGGTGGTGGGCAGCAGTCCAGTACCATGAACTTACTGCATAAATGTTGACGGAAGAGGACCCTGGAGCAAAGCACGATTCTTACAGAGTGTACCTTTGATTGTGTCGTGTCTATATACAGCAAGGGACCTGTAAGTCAAGAAGGGTTTATGGATGAGGCACGAGAGTGTGGCTCAGGAGTTCGGGTTTGATTCCCAGTTCTGACACAGACTTCCTGTGTGACTTTCAGCAAGTCTTTGCCTTAGTTTCTATCTGTATGATGGGAAAATGACCTCACAAGGCTATTGGTGGGATATACTCATAATAACTTGAGATGCCAGTGGGGCTAAACTGGATCAAAGATTATAAATTGCTTCCTTAACTCAAGAAGCCTAAAGATTTTGACTAAACACTTTCCCAGAGACTCCAAATCAATACATTTGGGAAGAAGTGTTTTGGTTTGTCTATTTTTCTCCAGGGTTCCAGATCATTTCTCTCTCTTCTGAACTTATTCCCAGCACTGGGGGTGAAATGGCAAGCAAGAATAAGAGGTGTTAAAGAATGAGTCAGAAATTGTTTTAAAACTGACACTGTTAATAGAAAAGTTGAAAGGTCTTGTTTTTTTCCAACTGTTCCGCTTTAAACAAGAGCTGGAGGAAGCCTCTTAACATTTTCGTCTCATGTTTCCTGTAACAGTTAACACAGTAGGATATAAAACACTTTTTCCTTTCCCATATTTCACCTTCGACTCACTTTCTCCACTTTCTTAAAGGAACCCAGTGCCCAGTGTTCCTCCCCGAGATCAGCTTGTGTATTTGTAACAAAACTGTTCTTTCAAGTGGTGCCTCCATTCCAAGTAAAACAAATGAGGTGCATAGAAGGAGATTGACCATTTAATTTGGGGGGGCGGGGGGAGCTGGGATGGGCATTGGCAGGGCCCTACTCAGAGGAGCCACCCACTACTGCCGTCCCCGGCGTTTTTCACTTACTGCACAGTTTGGCAATTCTGGGCAAATGCTGTCCCGTGCATGTGGAGTTCCTTCAAGTAAGTAGAACTGCGCAGAAGATTAGATTTGGAGCGTGTATGTGGGGAACAGCACCTGGTGGCATGTATTAAACTAAGATAGCCACTCACACGGCCCCACAACACAGGACACTCTGGACTTCTGGGAATGGTGGTCTGGGCCTCCCCCTCAGTGTGACCTTCCATGCCCGGTGCGTGCGAGATCACACCGCACGGAAGATGCCATTCTGAAGAGCAGTGCCGTACCCCCCTCCCAAGGGTGACCTCATGCGCGGCTCACAGTGAAAACCAACAAAACCATTTCAAATCACGATTGTGTCTTAAAGCCAGACAAATGGCCTGCCTAAGCCCAGCACAGAGTTCTCCTAGCATGCAGGGCAAGTTTGGAGTGAAACAGGTGAAGGGTCTAGTACGGCCCTCTGAGCGGAGCTGCAGGGAATGCAGTAGCTACTGCCTCTGGACTCCCTGGAAAGTCTTCTGCAGAGCCCCAGGCCATGGGCACTAAGCACAGCTTTGCCCTACAGGAGAAAGGCCCCTCCTCTCCAGGGGGTTTATTAATACACTTTTTTAAAAAATCTTAATTTAAATGCAATTTCAGGCACTTCTGGGGGCTGGTAAGAGTTCTGGGTCAAATTTTAAAGTTAGATTTCAAGCTTTTTTATATATAGACGATCATATCTCTCAGGAGAGAAGAATTCATAATCCATTCCTCCCCTGACCACCTTTCTATTGGCTTGTTCAGTGCAGGCTGGGTCATGATATTTCAATCAGGGATTGATGGTAAAACAACATCTATGTGCACCTAAGGGATCACTGGCAGCTGCAGAAATTGGGGCATTACAGAGGTGGATGACTGCCTTTTATTTGCTAGTTTGCTGCTAGCCAGACTGGTTCCAGACTGGCTTAGTGCCCCTGGCCATCAGGTAACAGCTCAGGTAAGAGGTCCTCAGATATGGGAAAAGGAAATTTAAAATTAAGTGTTACCTTTGAACACCCTAATTGTTATGTGGGTAGGGATCAGAAATTGAATTTGGATTAAATCGTGAGGAAATGACATTCTAACACTCCAACTCAGCTCCTTGCTCTCCAGCTCAGAAGAGAAAGCTCTTCTATTTATTGAGCTGTAGAGTAGCAAAGACTACAGCTAAATTGCACTAAAGATGCATTTCTTTCCTGTATTAGGGCCATAACTTTTTACTGTAATTCTACGCATGAAGACTCCTATTGATAGGACTTATACTGAATCACGTTACAAATATCCACAACAGCTACACTGAGAAGCATTATGTCTAATCACAGACAGTATGTGAAGGGCACAGGTAAGGGCAACTCTGACCTTTCAAGAGTACAAAGCCCCTTTCCTCCCGTCCCACCATTTCCTCTTCTTATCCCAGAAGCAAACTATCTGCTCCCAAAAATCTATCTCCAGTATCAGAGAGGCAGAAGGACCCATCCCAGAATTTTGAGTTTACTAGGGAGAAATGGAAAGACCAGAACTGCATTTCTGTGCAAACATGAACTGAATTTTAACTACCACCTCACAGCAGAGCAGAGCATCCTCTGGACCAGGCTAAACTGTAGTAACAAAACATTTCATGGAGTGGCACACAGCAGCCCGGATTATGTAGAACAAAAAATAATTCAGGGCATAAATCTCCTATTCCGTTTTCTTTTTTTTAACAGCACATTCAATCTGAATGCAGATGCCGAGCCAGACACCTGCAGAGGAAGTGACCCAACCCATTTGTGACAACACCTTGTGTTTATTTTTCTGGTTCGAGCAGTTTTCTCCAGCACTCCAATAGGTATAGGTGAGCTTGGTTGCAAAGTTTATGATATTTTAGACCAGACATCTGAAAACACCGTGGTTTGAAGAACAGATTTTCCAAAACAGGCTGCAGATCAAAGAGACATGAAGCAGGCTACACCAGCATTAGGAGGTAATCCCCTTCCTTAAGACAAACTCTAATTCCAGATTCCAAAGGGGTAGCCGTGTTAGTCTATTGTAGAAAGACAACAGAGTCCTGTGGCACTTTAATTCCAGAGTCATCTTAATGGAAAAGCCCAAGCCATTTGGCGCTATTTGGACAATGAAGTACTAGAACACACACAGGGAACAAGCAGAGGAAAGAGGAAAAAGCTAGGAAAGTAGCCGCTTTCCCTTTCTGACTTCTATGGCAGTGAGGGGCTGCCCAAACCTGGAATATCCTTCCCGCGGCCCACACGTTTCCTCAACGGTTGCTCACGGATGGTTACAGGGAGACCTGACCCAGTCATGACACAAAGCCTGGTCGGCTGCAGTCAAAGCACCTCAAGTGACACAACAGAGGATGAATTCCTACTGGAGACATCTACATGAAAGAAAGTCTGAAGGTCTCTGCCCACCTGCTCTCCACACACTAGGTATCCCCACCAGTGGGAACAGCTGAGCAGTGATGGCTTTAGGCCCCAATGTACAGAATTTCCTACAATTATTCCTTTGTTTGACCTACAATACGAACCCCGCACAGGTGAGCAGAGGCCATTCTCAGTGGATTTCAATAGATATTTCGCTATCAATATGAGCCCAAGTGCACCCTTGGTGTAACTCCCCTGATGGGATGGAGTGGGCCTGGGTATTACTCTCAGTGTAACACAGAGAATTTAGCCCCGTTCAACACCTCCAACACCTGACATTTCTGTGATTTGGAGTGGTGCTTGTGATCTTCAGCTGCAGCAGTGCAGGAATTTTGCCTGAGACATCTGCAGTTTCCAGCTCTGGCTCCTGGAGCAGACGCTGGTGCAGGAAGCAGCTGATCTACCAGGCCACCACATGCACTGAGCAGGGCAGAAACCTGGAGAAGGCCCTGGCCAGTACCACTGCCCCTGTCACCCTCCCCCAATTAAACGTAGGATCCAGGATTTTTCCATGCAGGCTGGAAACAAAAATCTATCTGAGGTGTGAGTCACTGAGCAGGACCACTGGGGAGGACTCTGCGTAGTGTGGGGGAGACAGAGGAAAGTGGGAGTTGATGGCTGCCTACGTGTTTGCATTTCCAAGCTGAGATTGTCACACAGTGGGGTAAGTAGGGAGAGATCAAAAGCTGTGATTCATGCAGATCCAAAAAAACCATGAGTCAGAACGCAAAGAATCATGAAGTGTTAAAATAAAACAAAAACTGCTCATTGGTCTGACTGCAGAGTGATTTCCCCTAGTTCAAGAGACACCGTGTAAACACTTCTGCCATTCCCCTGCAAGAGTGAACCAAGTGTGTGGCAATGCAATTAATTACAAATAATTCACACCTGCCACCAATGTACAGCTCATGTTACCCATTAGCACCTCCTCAGACTAACATCTGATGCTCTGTTCTACCTAGGATCTGCCCTGAATCTAGAGGGAGAGGAAAGCACTCCAGCCCAGCAAAAGATTTTGGTTCAATCATTATTATACCATCTGGGGAATGCAAACACAAGGCCAACCACGAGTGCTGTTTGTTTGTGTGTTTGCAGCATGCTACAGGACCAGGCAGTTACTGGCCTGATCTTGAACGCTATTGGTTTAATAGCCAAAATTCAGTCTAAGCAACTAGAATGAGAGAAGTAATCCTGCTTTCAGCAGGGGATTGGACTAGATGACGTCTCTTCCAACCCTAAGATTCTAGGGCTATGTCTACACTGGCAAGTTAGTTCGAATTAAGGAGGCTTAATTCGAACTAACTAAAGCCATGGCTACACTAGGCTTTCATTAGTTCCAATTAAGGGCTTCCTTAATTCGAACTAATAAATTTGCATAGGGTATTCAAACTAAGGGTTAATTCGAACTAACTAGTGTGGCCATGTAAATTCGAACTCATTTCTTAGTTGAATGGAGATGAATGAATGGGGATCGCTAAGTGCTTGCTTAGTTCGAACTAACGTTCCAGTGTGGCCATGCTAGTTCGAATTAAGCTAATTCGAACTAATTTTAGCAAGTGTAGACATAGCCTATGAGTCTATGGTTCATCAAGAGAGGATCTCTGCTGCTTTTAGCGGTAACAAATTCCAGGTAAGGATTAACACTAATTTCAACAGGCCACACACTGCATTATGGCCCCAGGAAGGACAATCATGGAGGTAGTGTGGACAAGACAGCAGGAGACAGGACTTTTGTTCCTGGCTCTGCCACAGTCTTGCTACCTGATCTTGGGTAAGTCACCTCTCTATCTAGCCGGTGCCACAGGACTTGTCTATATGGGGAAGTAATTTTGGAATAAGATCTGGCATGAATTGAAAGTGCTGTAGCTACTCTGGACTGACTCCTTATGTAAACACTCCCCCCCACCACCACCCATAAGAATGTTTTTTTCCAGTTTAATCCACTTCCAAAATGGATTAAGCTAAAAGAAAAAAATAAAACTTTTATTTGTAATTAGTGTGCACCTAGGAGCTATTGCAAGAATAGGTATTCCTGTCCATTTTTATTGAACAAGCCCTTAGCCTCTCTCTGTCTCCCTACCAGCTGGCTCCCTCCCTCCCATCTGTTAAAGGGACTACAAAGCAAAGTGCTAAGTAAGAGGCCAGTACCGTTAAACTTAAGATCTTCACCTTATATAAAAGCAAAAACCAGCCTCCAAAAATTTTCTGTTTGCTTGCTACTTATCAAACCTTCTTAGCTTCCTTAATCCAGACCCTATCAAGTTGTTCTAAGTGTGAACAGAAAAAAAGCTATTCAGTTAACTTCCGTAATTCCAACAGAAGAGGGGAAAAAGAGGAAGTCTACAAAGCCATAACACCTACCCACCTTCCCAGTGCATGTAATAATTCCCATGAGCATTACTTCAGTTGATCTGCTTTGAAAACCATCAGATTTGATCCTTCCCAGTTAAAAATACAGATTAAATGTTCCAGCAGGCAAGCAATTGAGAGTAATGTAAAAACGGAGTCTATTCTACTGAGGCCTTGTACACACTACAAAGTTATTGCGCGATAAAGCCCTTTAATGCGCAATAACAAACAGAGCGTACACACACAACTTACAGTTATTCCGCGTTAAGTCCCTTCTTTTTGCGCAAAATGTAAACCACCTAAACGAGCGTGGTTGCTGCTAACGCGGAATAGTTGTTGCGCGATTGCCAGTGTGTGTACGCTTATCGCGCAATGTGAATATAACGGAAATGGCCCACAATTCAAATTCCATCCCTTCTGCACTTCCGCCTGTACTCTATCGTCGTGACGTCATTTTTCCCGACCTCCTCTTCTGTCCCGCGAATTTTTGAATTCACCACTCTCCCTTCTGCCTCGCTGTTCGGTGCTGCTGCCTCTGTGTGCTTCGCTCGCAATGTCGTCGCGCCGCAGCAAACGAGCTCCAGCCTGGACAGCAGCAGAGGTGATGGACTTGATCGGCATCTGGGGAGAGTCCGCCGTGCAGTCACAGTTACGTGGCAGCCGGAGGAATTTTGACATTTTCGGTCAAATATCCAAAGCCATGACCGAAAAGGGGTACGAGCGAGACACCCTGCAGTGCCGGGCAAAGGTGAAGGAGCTGCGGATAACATTTCACAGAGCCAGAGAGGCTAACCGGCGCTCTGGCTCCGCGCCAGCAACGTGCAAGTACTATAAGGAGCTGGAGGCGATCCTGGGCGGCGATCCCACAACCACCCCGAACTGCACGGTAGACACCTCGGAGACTGCACCCCAAACAGAGAAGGAAGCAGAAGGCGACGAGGCAATTGTGGACGAGGAATCAGAAGAAGAAGACTACGAGGACGGAGAGAACGGAGCCACTGACCCGGGGAGCCAGGAGTTATTTTCCACCCAGCCAGAAACAAGCTCCACTGATTCCTTCTCCACGCCTACCCAGGAATCATCAGAAGGCAGCTCTGGTAAGTCCCGTTCGCAATGTCCTCTATTCTAGGTGCTACAGCTCAGCGTAGACATGGTTTTTTTGCAAGGGGTTTTTGTTTTCGGTGTCCTCAGTTCTGTTCCTTACAGAACTGTAAAGGTGTTACTAGCATTACTTAAAAAGGTCATCGATGTATGCCTCGATTTCCAAGTAGTCGTTCCCTTTCAACTCACTGAACGCGTCATCCAAATATTTCCAGAGTCTTCTCTTGAAATTACATGGTAGAGCATTCCTTTGCACTCCACCATTCAGGGACACTCTTCCTTTCAGACTCGCAAGCACTCCTGCGGGCAACATTGCTGCGCACAGTCCTGCAGCGTAAGGTCCCGGCTTGAAGTCGGCAACATGAAGGAGATGCATTCTCGCTTGCAGAGGCACTCTAAGCAGTGTGAGATCTGCCTCTATTTCAGCCATCTCGGGCACGGGATCAGAACTTGGTGTGGCAATAGTCAACTCTCCGTTGTACTAGCTCTGCAACCCGTACCAAGCTTTGGGAAATCTGTTACCGCCCCCCCATAGGTCCCCTCTTGTGTATTGAAGGAATGTGTGGGGAGAACAACATCATTTGCTCCTGACCGTGGCGAGAACAATAGCGGCATTCTACATTTTTCATATCTGAACAGGAATGACCTTCGGTGGACAGTCTACAGCTGCAGCTGAGCGTCTGAGGAGGATAAGGCGGAGGCCTCGCAGGAGCAAGGAAGACGTCTTCCAGGAGCTCATGCAGTTCCATGAGGCTTCTGCGAGGGAGACAAGGCAATGGGGAGGCAGTGCAGGCAGGACAGGAGACAGAGCAGTGCGAGGAGAGAGCAGCAGAAGGATGCCCTGATAGGCATCATGCAGGAGCAGACCAACCTCCTCAAGACCATGGTCGGTCTGCTACAGGCTCGCACCCCCCATCATCAGCCTCATATGCCTTTCAGTGCATCCACGCCACATTCCCCCCCCAGACAGTTTTTAGACCACCATGGACATCCATGGTGTAACCCTAACAGAACCCCTCCCCCAACATATGTAGTTGAGTCCCGCACCTACACCCACCTTTAGTCCCTACTCCCCTCAAACCCGAGTTTTGATCAATGTTAATTAAATAAAGTTGAATCCTTGTTAAACTTAATCAGACTTTCTTTATTTGTTTCATTAATTTAACATTAACGGTTTTTGATTCAATGAATGTTTACAGGGGAAAAACACAAAATTTCTAAAGCTTAATTTTTAACAGTTGAAACATATAGGAAATGGTTAGTAACTATATTCAAAGGTACAATTTTAACCAACAGTACTAAAATGGGTTTTTAACGCATCCCTTATGCGAACTGCCCTTAGCTGCGCCCCCCGGATACCCCTCGTGTCTGGTTGCTGGTAGGCATTTTCCAGACGTTGTGCCTCAGTGGTCCAAGAGTTCCTGAATCTCTCCCCCCGGCTTTCACATATATTGTGAAGAACACAGCAAGCCGAAATAACTAATGGGATCCTGTCCTCGTGGAGATCTAGCCTGCCATACAGCGCTCTCCAGCGCGCTTTTAAACGGCCAAAGGCACACTCCACAACCATTCTGCATCTACTTAACCGGTAATTGAAACGCTCCTTGTCAGGATCCAACTTCCCGGTGTACGGCTTCATGAGCCATGGCATCAGTGGGTAGGCGGGGTCCCCAAGTATCACCACTGGCATCTCTACACCGCCCACAATTATTTTCTCGTCTGGAAAAAATGTGCCAGCATGTAGCCTTCTGAATAGTCCAGAGTTTCTAAAGATGCGTGCATCGTGCACCTTTCCAGACCAGCCAGCATTAATGTCCATAAAGCGACCACGGTGGTCCACCAGTGCCTGTAGAACCATCGAAAAGTATCCTTTCCTGTTGATGTATTCAGAGGCAAGGTGGTCGGGAGCGAGAATAGGGATGTGAGTCCCATCTATTGCACCCCCACAGTTCGGGAAGCCCAACTCATTAAATCCTGCGATGATCTCCCTCACGTTTCCCGGGGTCACCATCCTCCTGAGCAGAATACGGTTGATGGCTCTGCATACTTGTGACAGTGCCACTCCAACGGTCGAGCGTCCAACCCCAAACTGGTTTGCGACCGAGCGGTAGCAGTCTGGAGTCGCCAGTTTCCAAAGTGCGATAGCCACACGCTTCTCCACGGTCATGGCGGGTCTCATCCTCGTGTCCTTGCATCGAAGGGCAGGGGCAAGCTCCTGGCATAGCTCCATAAATGTGGCTTTCCGCATTCTAAAGTTCTGTTGCCACTGATCATCATCCCACAGCTGAAGGACGATTCGTTCCCACCAGTCTGTGCTCGTCTGCCGGGACCAAACACGGCGGTTCAGGCTGTGTTGCTGGTCCGCGAAACTGATCAGAATGTCCGTTTGGTTTTCAATGCTGTCATCATCCGAGACCGAGTCATCCGTGTCATGCTCCGAATCATAGCCAAAGGCAAACCGCAACAGAATCTGGGCTGTGTTCACAATGCTGAAGGCAGCATTCAAGATCACAGCTGAATCCATGTCGATTCTGAAAAGGCAGTGCCGAGAAGAAGGTTGCTTCAATTTGAAATTCGCGCTCGTTGCTATTGGCAACCGCTGGGTAGCG
Source organism: Pelusios castaneus (assembly GCA_007922175.1). Classification (NCBI taxonomy): domain Eukaryota; kingdom Metazoa; phylum Chordata; order Testudines; family Pelomedusidae; genus Pelusios; species Pelusios castaneus. The sequence goes on along the minus strand of ML685852.1, from coordinate 8,139,097 downwards.
TCAGTAGCGGAATGCACCACGGGAGATGATACTGGGGACTCTGGGATACGTACCCACAATCCCCTTCGCTTTCCTGGAGGACTGCGCTCAGAAGGGGGGGGGGCTTTGTTCCGTTAGAGCAAGCATAGTGTGTACGCGATCTCGCGCAACAACAGCCACGGGAGAATTAATGCGGAAGAGGATTATTGCGCGTTAAAAATGGTAGTGTGTACATAGCCTGAGAATGCAGTGGGAGAGGCATCAGATGGACCCACACTTTCACTGACATAACTTAGGTGGTCATTTCAACTCTGTCTCAGTTTCCCCTTCTGTAAAATGGGGAAGCTGCCTATTTGTCTTTACAAAATGCTTTGAAAACTGCAGCTAAACTATTATTTGAAGTGGTAATGAGAACAGAACTTGTGGATTCAGTCCCATTTCTGTCACTGACTGTGGAACTCTGGGCCTGCCATTTAACCCAGGCCTCAGTTTACCCAACTGTGAAATTATGTACTTCATTTGTCTTATTAAAGTATTGAGGCTTAATGTTTGTGAAACCTCTCCCATCTTGTCTAGTACTTAAATGCCTGATCACCAGAGTCTCAGGGTACCTTTACAAGACCCTCAGATGAAAAACAAACTATGTAGTACTAAGAATCTCAGCTCAGCTGTGACAAGCTCCATTCCTGACTGATGCTTTGGAGCTCGCACTCCTAAATGTCCTTGCAGACGACACAGGGTCACTAATAGCAGCTCCGATTGTCTTGTCACTTGGCAGGCAGATGACAATAAGAAAGCATTCTTGTCTTTGCTACCAGAAAATAGAGGAATGTCAACATTTTGCACTGTCTGGGGGGCATATTCTGTATTAAACCTGAAACATTTGGGACCTTATACCCCTCCAGGCTGGGAAACTGTAATAAGAAATATTTTACACTAATGAGACAAATGTCAGGGTACTTTAAACAATCTAGATTCATATGCAAGGTAGAAGTATCCCTCTTTTATAGAGCGAAACAAAGGCATGGATGTTCAGAACCAGTGATTTACCCACACAGCCTATTGCCTGGCCTGACGGCAAGCCCCAACCAGAAACCAAGCTGGACTCATGCTTTATGAATGTGGATGTTAACACCACGTATGTGTGAAAGCAGAACCTACAGTAAGAGGGCCTTCCAGTTAATTGCTCCGGGCTGGAGAGCCTGGTTTTCAAATCCAACATAATGGATCTCACCTAGATACTCAACATAAGATTCATTTTTTAAGGCTTGTTAAGTGTGCGACTTAGAGGTAATTCAGGAGTGTCACTTTAAAAGAAAAATATTAAGGAAAAATGTACATTGCACAGCAAAAAGTGACAGTCTACAAATGAACGTGCCATAAATGAGAGGAACAGTTCATTGAGCAGCATGGCGGGAATAGATAACTCTGCATTTGTAGCAATGGCTCTATCTGTGTGAATGAGTTAGCAATCACAGGGAAGCGAGAAGAATGACAAGCAGACTAATAGAAGAAGACAGACTTCTAATAAGATTGCAATAAGCTTCTTTAAAACTTCCCTAAAAGGGAGAGCCAGCAGGCCGGCCATTCCCAGGAGAGTGTGTTACTGGACTCAAGAGCCCTGCAAAAAGTGAACAGCTGACCCTTTTCACACATCCCAGCTCACACTTTCAGCTCTTTTAAGAAAGTTGAAGGTTAAAGACACACTGTCCAATGGTTTGAAAAAGCATTTACTTGCCATCAATCCTCATTGGCCTTTCTGGCACAGAAGAAAACCATCTGAGTTGTTTTCAGCTAGAAAACAAACACTGAATTCAGCTTGACCATTAGCATCCTCAGAACAACCAATCTACTGTCAGTCCCCCGACCGACCTAGTCCAGCTATTTCAGCCCAAATGAAAATAGCGCATTCTAAAGGCATAGTAAATTCTTCTGTATTAGCAGCAACCCCCCAATAAGCAATCTGTGGCAGACTCCCAAGTGTGTTGGAAGAGGTGTCTCCCACATGTTGCTCGCTGCAGGATTGGGGCCACAAATGCATCTATGACCAATGTTAGTGACTTGGTACTGGAGTTGGGTTTCTCCTCATCCACAAGAGTTCTTTATTTCAAAAGCAAGCAGCATGTAATTACATTAGCTTTTTAAGTGACACTCAAAACAAGGTTTTCATTCTACTTAAGTGGAGATGAGGGGAAAAGAGGAGGAGGACTGGCAGCTGGGTTTATAAAACCTGGTGGGAAATTACACTCACTGTGCCAGTATTTTTAAAAAGCCTGCAAAAGAGGCACGAAGAATCAAGTGCAGCGGTTTGCAAAACGAATTTCCAGGAGATCAACAGGATGACTGGATTAGTGGGTATGATTAATGGAGAGAATTTACTGCACCCAGCCCACAGACAAAATGACAAAGTGAAGCACTGATAAATATCTAGAAATAATTGAACAATAGTGACAAAGGCAAGCTATTACCCAAGGTAGCTAAAGACTTTTAAATAAGTAACAGAATTCAATGAATGTTGAATATTAAGTAACACTTTTTTCCTGAACAGCTAGTCCAATTAACCTATGATCTAATTTGCCCGGTGAAGTCATTGGATCATCATTTATCTAGTCTCATTTTAAATCACCTAAACTATGGATCAAGTTTTACTCCCTTAACTGAATGAGCAATACTAAGGCCTGGTCTACACTAGAAAAATAGGTTGGTTTTATCCATGTTGATTGGGGGTGTGAAAAATCCACATCCGTGAGTAGCACAGCTAAGCCTACGTCCCTGTCAAGACAGCACTAGATCGATGGAAGAACTTTTCATCAATTTAGCTACTGCCTCTCAGAGTGGGAGATCACCTATGACATCAGGAGAATCCCTCCCATCAGCTTAGGTAGTGTCTCCACTGAAGCGCTACTACAGATCCCTTCCAGCCACACACGCGAATCCTGGGAAAATACTAAGCAATGGTTGGCCTGATTACGGTCTCACTTAAAACTTCTATTATATCAGTTTAATTCTAAAGTTGCCCAATTGGATTTAGATTTCGATAAACAAGCCGAAGGAGAATCCAGCCTAGTAGAGCTCCACTAGCTGAAGTGATTTCATAGTTAAATTCTGTGGTTTCCTTGAAGAGAATGGGTTCCTTTTCTGGGGATGGGGATGGAAGAGAGCATGATCTAGTAACCTAGCATCCTTAGGAATCTTTTGGAATTCAGCCTATTTTTGCTGGTGTAAACCAGGGTAAAATGAAATATTCGCTGATCAGCAAGAAAGCCATGGGGCTTTTTCTTATTTCTTCCCTAAGCCTCTCAGATTGGGTAACTAACCCCAACAGCCTTCTGGTAAACACTGGCTGATGTTTCGCTTTTACTGAACGAAATAGACCGAGAGGCAACAGGCATTTTATAAAGGATCAAAGTCAAAACAGAACATGTTTGCATCTTCCCCAACTAGAATTCCTTCGGAGATGATACAGAGCAACGCAGACACCAAGAAGAAGCCGGTACCATTGGTACCAAGAAAATCCACACAGGGACAAGTTCTCACCAAAGAGAGAGACAGCAAGAATCTTAACAAGACAGACCTTGTTAGAGACCAGCTGCCTGGACATGCAGTCTTCAGGGGAGAGAGGAACAGTAGCATCTTTATGTCTAAGTTGTATCACATGCATCATGCACACTGGCGCTAGAACACTTTCAATCTTACATTTATGATGAAATCTTCACTCATTTTCCCTTCCCTCCAGTCAGAAGGAAAGCCGCTCAACTTTTAGGAATTGTGGGGCCGATACAGAACCGCTGGAAATAAAGGAGGCCTTTCAATTTGTTTTAATAGGTTTGTCGAATCCAGGCCTTCAATATAGAGAATGAATGAGTAAGGGACAGGTGTTAACAGAGGTGTTGTTTATATAGCATTTACCAGAGCATCCTGTGTGAAACTAATCAGGGGATGGACTAACACCCCCAAATTTAAGTCCATTCCAAGACAATAAATAGACAATATCAGTTCTGATTATTAGAAAGAATACGTGAAGCTCACTTTAATGCAACTTAATATGAAGAATCTAAGGCTCAAAACACCCAGCTGAGAAGGTCAGTAAGGTAACAGATGGACCCAGAAGTTAGGACACTTAACTCACTCTTGTCTGCTTTATACACTTGTTATACATCCCTAAAATGACTAGAGATGAAAACTTGCAACATTGGAGATTTTCCCCTTATTTCTTTGTTTTATGCTTTCCACAAGTCAATTTCACTATTTCCCTACATCCTTAGCATCTCCCGGTTTGTGTGTGTTTTTTTTACAGCAGAGAAAATAAACATTGTGAAAGACAAGAAAGTGATTATAAAAAACAGACTGGCAGGCAGGATGCAGGCAGGCAGGATGCAGTCTGAATATGTCCCTTCAAAATGACTGAACTGCACACAGGAGCTCCAGGGCAGGGATAGCATCTGAAACTGCTGTTTTATGACTAGATTGGAGATCAGTTGAGTGTCTCCGTGACAGACGTTCACCAGATCTCACAGGAAGACTGTAGCACAGCTGACAGCTGGAACTTCCTAAAGCCCCATCCTGCACTTGAACCATTTGTCCATTTCTAAATACAGAGGCATATGTTTAGCTAAAGTATATTAATATGTCTAAATCACACCGAAGGAAGAGAACTTCCAGAGGAAAGCAAACACCACCTACATGTACGTGGGGGCAAGAAACCAAGGACCTGAATTCTCTGGTTTCCTATGATCACCTAATTTCCATAATGGATAAAGCCTTTTAAACACTGAAGCCAACCTGGCAATGGAAGGAGCTGCCCTAGAAGGTAATTATGGTCCCATCATTAGATGTGTTCAAGATAGGGTTAGATAAACATATGGTGGGATTAACCGTGTTTTATCCTACTTGATGTGGAGGGCTGACTACATTATGTAAGTGATTTTCCCAGGCTTGTCTAGGATAGCCCAACACTGGAGGTTACTTCCTGAGTTACTGAGATGCTGCACAGTCATTTTGTTATCACTGCCCTGTAGCAGATTACCACCCCACTGACTCTGCCGCTCTGGAGACCTAAATTTGCACCACTTATGCCAGGTCGGCCAGGAAAACTAATCTGGTGGCCTCAGGTTACTACTGGGTCCTGTTGTCCTCCCCAAGAAGCCCCCGTCCACTGGGACATCACTAGAACTGATACAGGAGAGGGACCAGACAGCAAGTGTGAAAAACTGGGACAGTGAGTGGCTGTTAAATAGGCGTCTATATAAGAAAAGGCCTTTGAGGACTGGGGCCGTCCCTATAAAATCAGGACATCTGGGCACCCCAGCAGGGAGTGTTCTAGGTCAGGAAGGGGCGCAGTGTGCTGATCTGGGCTTGAAATACTAGCGGTGCTGCAGGTCCTGTCTGTGGGGCACTGCTGTGTGAAGACCCACACTGCAAAGCGAGGCGGGGCTGCACAGCAGAAATAAGGTGTCGGGCGGCCTTAGGCAATCAGGGGCTATCGGCAAAGGCCTCTTGCAGGGCCCCCTTTAGGGCCTCATGCTACCCCTTCCCTACCCCACAGTCCTGACCCCCTCCCACACCCCTACGTTGCCTGGCTCCCTTCTGCTGGCCCCAGGGCCAGCTCCTTCTGCTGCTGACTGAAGCAGATGCAGCTTTTGGGGTAGGCGAAGCTGGCAATGAGGCCCATTATTGCTTGGGGCCCTAGGTATGCGCCTGCTTCGCCTGCCCCAAAAGCCCCCTCTGCTGGCAGAGCAATGGGGACAAGAGCTGGAATCGCAAGGGATGTCAGGCCAAAGCTCGGATGCTCCAGGAGAGCTGCACAGCGGGACCAGGATGGGAATACCCCGCGGACGGGGGCTGGGTCAGCATTGATGTGAGCTGGCAGTGCCATGCAACAGACCCTGGTCAGGAGCCAGGTGCCTCCTCAGTGCCCTGGCCCACAGCCAAAACACTACTACTGCCTCAGCTTCCCCACCAGCAAAAGAAAACCAGCCAAGCAAGCACAAATCCCAGCAAGGAAGGAGAGGAAAAATAAGAGTCCTCGCCCCTGCAAACTGCCCAGAGCAGGGCAGCATCTCTCTCCCCGTGCGTCCCCGGGGGCGGCTCTGCTGGGGAGAGAGATTCTCTGCTCCCCCCAGAGGGGTCTCTGCTGGGGGAAAGGTTCGCTGCCCCCCAGGGTGGGCTCTGCTGGGGAAAGCTGTTCCCTGCCCCCCCAGGGGGATGGGGGATCTGCTGGGGGAGAGGTTCCCTGCCCCCCGGGAGTGGGGGGACTGCTGGGGGAGAGGGTCCCAGCCCCCCGGGAGTGGGGGG
>ML685852.1:8109597-8132814 GCA_007922175.1 Pelusios castaneus | reverse complement strand
AGATGCTGCTCTCCCTTTTACACCCCCACAGGTACCCCCCGCACCGCCCTCCCCCTACAAGGTCACCCTCCTCCTGCCTCCCGCCCGGGGTCCCAGCCCCATGCCCGGGGAGCCAGGCAGGCTGAGAGCAGGGACCAGCCCGATCCGCGCCGTTCCTGCAGAACTGGAGCCGGAGAAGAGCCCGGGGTCCCCAGCTGCTCCCTCCCCGGCCCGGATGCACCTGCCCCGGCTGGCAGGAGATGGGGGGCTGGATGCGGGGCCCCCACCTCGCCGGCTGCAGCTGCTCCGTCACTCACCCGCCGCAGGAGCCGCCCAGGCCGGCGAACACAGCCCGAGGGGCGCCCCCCGCCGCCGAGCTCCGGAGCGGCCCCTTCCCTCGGCAGGCGGCGCGGACAGGAGCCGGCGCTGCAGCTGGGAGCCGGGCAGCCTCCACTCTGGTCCCGCCTGCGCTCAGGCTCGGTCCCGCCCGGCTCCTCCTCTAAGGTGGGGCCAGGGAGAGAGGAGGGGGCCGAGCCGCTGCTGGAGCGGCCCAAGGGGATGGGTCGTGCAGGGTCCATGCTCCCGGCAGCCGGGGTAGGGAAGGGCAGCGGGTCCGGGCCCGGAGGGGAGAGGGTGAGGGCGGTGTTTTCTGAACAGCTCTCAGCCTGATGAAATTCCACTAACAGCCCCGCAAATACGCTGCAGCTCTTGGCAAACCACCATGGATGGTCCCTGGCCAGCTCCCACTACAGTCCAGTAGAGCAAAAGGGGAGAAGAGCCCTTCAGGTACAGCAGGAGAAAAGGGGATCTCCAAAAAGTCAAGCACAAATTTTAAGAAGGGATCCTATTCTGGGAAATGGCACCAAACCCTTTCTCTGGCTGCAAAGCAGATAGCTGTCTGCTGGATTATACGACCCTGCCCTCCTTGTGAAAGGAAGATGAATGTCAAAAGTGGAAAAGTAGTAGTGAAATACAGAAATAAGATCTGTGCTGGTGGTTTTGTTTGTTTGTTTAAAGATTATAGCTAGTTTATTTCAGCCCTCTACTTCCATCAGCTGGGCTTCTTTATTGCTTCTGATCCCGATCAGTTGGATTCAGCTTAGTTAGGATAGGTTCTGCTCTGAGCAGAGGGTTGGACTAGATCAGTATTTCTCAACCTTTTTAATACAAGGGACCAGCTTCCTACACTGGGCCAGGGAGATCTCAGCAACTGGTAGCAGCCCATGGACCAGTCATTGAGAACCACTGTACTAGATGACCACCTGAGGTTCCTTCCAACCCTCACAATCTAGGACATGATGGAAGTTAGCACAGAGCCACTACGGAACCACTCATTTACACGGCTGAGACTGTGACTATCGATTTCTGCGTGAGCCCTTGCCTGAAATAAATAAGGACTCTTGTGTGGCACTTATAAAGACGTATACAATTATTAGACTAAATGTATTATTCTGTATAAGTGCCCCACAGGACTTTTTATTTGCTTTGCTGAAATCAACCCACTCTGAACTTTCCCTGAAAGATGCTGTTGAAAGATAAATGACAATGTTTAGAGAACAGAAGATGGGGAACTGAAAAGACTAAACTCCACCAAAATCTTGTCTTGGAATCCAAAACACTGGGTGTGTGCAAGTGTCTATGAAACAATGAGTTCCTTTGATTGTACAAGTTCTTTTAAGAAGGGCTCAGGTTCAAGTTTTGGGGCTGGTAGATGATTCCATCTGTATTTGAGTCCCTCAAATAGCCTACCTAGATATAATTTGCATTTTAATTCAGTGTGCACACCTGCCACACTGTGGCATGAGTGAAGTTAAGTTGTCACTACAAGTGGTTATCCAGGGTTTTGGGGGAGGGGGGGTTGTTTTGTTTTTTTAAAAAGTCTACAATTTTTTTAAAGAGATAAAATAAAATAGCTGGATAGTAAACTCCTGTTTGCCATATATAGCAGGCCAGGTGGCCTGGTCCCCCCATGCCCAGCCTACAGGACTCACCACCCCTTCGTGTCTTCCAGTCATCAATACTCCTTTTATTTACAGCACAACTGTACAGTCCAATTTCTGCCGGATACCCTAGCAACTCAGGGTTTCACTTCCCGCCTGTCTCCTAGACTCCCCTGCCCTACCTGGCCACCACTCTTCTGGTTTCTAGTGCTGGCCTATTTATCTCCCTCGGTCTGCTGACCAGTTGTTCCCTGTTCTTTTCTTAGGCCATCTTCGGACCAGCTTAATGAGGGGCTGCACCTCTTACGGTATGCTACCAAGTCCCTTGGACCTGGGTTAACAACAGCAAGTGAGGGGTTTCCTACCCTCTGCCCTGTTACACCTTGAAATTAATTTACTTGGGGGTGAGGTTCCATAACTTATAGAAGGAAAGTGTTAAAAACAAAACCCAGGTAAACGTCTTGCACTTCTGTAAGGTGTTGATTTAAGGCTCTGAAAGAACACTGGATATGTTAAAAAATCAAGGCAATACTACAATGATGAAATTTTCATGTCAATTTTACAGACAGGTAAACTGAGGCAGAGACACAGTCATTTTCCCATAGTCACAACAAGTTAGTAACAGTAACAGCTCTGAATATACTTTAACCCTAGACCTTCTCCCTGGGGAATAAAAAACAGCAAATGCTCAATTGCCAAGTGCCCCCTAGAATGGTTCAAGATACGCTTTGTCACTTAGGCCTTGGGCAGACTATAGCTGTATTGCACAGTAAGGAGCTTTTGCTGCGCGGTAAGGCTGGGAGCGTACACACTACAATGTAGCCCTCTTGCCGCGCAACAGGTAAACCACCGAGGCGATCGTGGTAATGCTTACCCCGGATCGTCTGTCCCGCAATAGTGTGTGTGTGTGCACTCGCTGCAGGTTAGACAGCCTCCGGAAATGTCCCAGAGTGCCAAAGGAGGCCACTCTAGGACACCGGAGCTGTCATACTTGGCAATTTCACTGCACTAGCAGACAGTGCGCTCCAGCTGCACTCACGGTGGCTAGAGCCCCATTGCTACAGGGAATCCCTCAAGCCGCTCAGTTTCCCGGCTCTCTGCCACAAAACCGAGTGGCTTGAGGGAATCTGCAGCAGGGCGCCAGATGCCAGGGCTACAGGTGGCTAGAGTCCTGCTGCCACGGGGAATCCCTCCAGCCGCCCAGAAACTGCTTGGAAACTGCTTGGTTGGAAACCGCTCGGTTTCCTGGGAGGTTTGAGGGACTCCCCGTGGAAGCGGGGTTCCAGCTGCCAGGAGCCCTGCTGCGGATTCCCTCAAGCCACTCGGTTTCCCAGCTCTCGGGAAACCAGCGGCTTGAGGGACTCCCTGTAGCAGGCGGCTCTAGCCGCTGCCACAGCTGGCATGCCTGGTGGCTAGAGCCCTGCGGCCACTGGGGTCCCCACTGCTGGGGCTCCCCTGCCGCCGATCCTGGCAGCAAGAGAGCCTGACTGGGCCGTGCCTGGTGGGATTGGTGCCCACCATGAACTGCTCCTTCGAACGTGTGAACGCTCCTTTGTGTTAGAAGGGTTAATGTGTGGGTGGGGGAAAGCGTTACAGTTATAACGCTTTGCTTGTCCCACAACAATTTACTGCGGGGCAAGTCTGGAGTGCGGACACAGCCTTATTCTGTCCCCCTATTACAAGTACAAGGGAATTCCAGTTATCTGAATTCCTTTTATCCAGAAATCCTAGTTATTCAAATGTACCTTGCGTCCCTGTGCAGCCCTGCCAGTCAATCACTTCTGTGGTTATTCAAAACTTTCAGATGCCCCCAGGGCCGGCCCAAGGATTTTGGGCACCTGAGGACAACTATGACTTTGGCACCTCCTTCCATGTTATGTGAGTGAGAGAGAGAGAGAGAGATTCACTTCCATTTAATTTGGCTCCCCTTAAAGCCTGGCACCCTAGGCGACCGCCTAGTTCACCTCTCTGGTTGGGCCAGCCCTGGGTACCCCCAGACTGCCCAGTGAAACAGGAGAGCAGCATGCTGTACTGTTACAATAACAAAAGTTTGATCTCTAGTGCTTTGTCCAGTCTACTACTCTAAGAGGGCCGTTGAGTATTCACAGCACCAATCTACCTCCTGTATACCTGAGGCCTGCTGGCTTTAAGGGCCTGATACGACAGGAATTCTGCGCTTCTCACTCCAATCAGTGAGCGTGGAGGGAGCTCAACACAACAGTATTTGGATATCAAGCTGAAGGGTGCACTAGACAGAGAAGAGCTTACCAGTTTTGTGTCCCAGGTGTGGGAAACTATTCCCTGGATATAGCCAACAAATGACCAAGGAAAAAACTCAGTGCACAGTATGACTCACTAGCAGGAAGTACAAAGTGTGAGAGCAGCTTCGCTGGCCTGGTATCCGGATGCAGGTGCTGCCTCAGTCCCCCTCAGAGATAGCACCTCTGGCCCAATGAAAGAGAGTCTGCCCCTTCAGGAAGAAAAAACTCAGCTCAATAGCCCTTCTTAAACCCATAGTCCTTTTACCACCATCTGCACTTGATTCAGCAGAGCGCTTCCTCCCACCCTTTCCAGAACTAGGTTCAGGGGTCTAGAGACCCAAACAAGAACAGGTACCACCACTGAGCCTCCAATCTACGTCAGTGCCATATTCTTTCAAGCTTTCTTCCTGTACTTCACACCTCCCTGACATCCTTCTGTATCCTGCCTCCTCACAGGCCTTTCCTACAGCCACTTTCAAAAAGGAGGATTTCTTTATTTTTTTTGTCAGTAGTCTCACAGCCGGTTTGGTCTCTCCTTGGACTTCTGCAGAAAGACTCCCAGGCACTGCCTACTTCTGGTTGCCCCCCACTGGCCCCCAGACTGCAATTTTTATAGTGCATCCATCATGTGACCTTCAGTCCTCTGAGGTTGCCCAGTTAATGGTTAAGGAGCCCTAACTCGGAGCTGGACTGGCTCTGGCTGGTCTTTATGGTAGCACTCCAAAAGTGTACTCTGTCTTCAGAAAAGACTGGAGCCTATTATCCCATTTCAGAGAAGTTATTCTAGGCCCCAAGTCACTTTATGAGACATATGGGATTTCCCTTGGAATAGCACGCTTCTTCATTTGTAGCGCGTTGGAGCCTTTCACACAGTGTCGTATGGGACAGGGAGTACCAGAAAGTGTGAAGGGTAGGAAGTCCAAGAACTAGTTGCACCCAGAGTTAATTCATTATCTGTGCAGATCCAGAGAGTTAGGCCTCCCAAGTGATCAACCTTTGTTTAAAAATGGATTCCTTCAGGGAAAGGCTACCACAGCAAGAGACTTATTAAAAAATCAGCTGGTTCTGTGACAGATTAGATTAGAAGATGGGTACTAGTGAGATATGGGGATTCCCCATCTTCAAGCATCTGACGGAGTGGGATTTTCTCCCACGAAAACTCATGCGATAAATAAATTGGATAGTCTTTAAAAGTGCCACAGGACTCCTTGTTTGTTTTCCTTCGTTTATGTTTTAATAACACAAACATTATATAGAAATATTTCTTTCCCGATGAAGCTTTTCTTTTTCATGATCTTAACCTTCTTCTGAAGTTTAATTTTATTTCGGTCCAGGGTCACTGTGGAGTGAGACCGGTAGCACAAGATTAAAGAGAAGCTCCTGCCCCACTTCCCCAGCTTGAACCAGGATATACCTGTTCTTAACTAAGATGTTACAGATTGATTTTAGAGCACCACAGATGGATATGAATCTTTATGGAGCAGCATAAGAAACATACCCTGCTCAGAAGACTACACTACTTGGCAAACAAGGCTTTAAAAGGAAAGGTGGGAGAGATTACTGCGGTGGAACATTGAGGCCATTTGGAGAAGAAACAGGCTTTGAGGTAGGATCTGAAGATTAGAAAGGGTGCCTGGTGATGGGAAGGGACTAGTCCAAGGGGAGGGGATAGTATAATAGAAGGAACTAAGCTGGAAGTGGGAGAGATGCACAGAGGGAGCTATAAAGTAAAGATTAGAGAGTGAGACAGGGAAGAACAGATGTCATTTGTGGGTGAGATTACTTGGGCCTTACTGGTGAGGACAAGCATCTCAGTGCTGATAGAGTAGTGAAGAGGAAATCAATGAAGTGATTTGCGGTCAAAGCACTAGGAAGAGAAGATCATTTTAGTTGCAGTTGGGTAGGCTGGAAAAGGAGATTACTGCAGTAATCAAGCCCAGAGGCATGGGAGCAAGGATTTTACAAAGGGGGGTGCAGAGGAAAGCATAGCGTTTGGTGATATTATGTAACAAACTACAGATTCAAAGGTTTGGGAAGGGGTTGAAGAAGGTGGGGGGAAGAGTGTGGAAATCAAGATTTGAAGGTTGTGAGTCTGGTAGGAGAGGAATATAGTGGAGTTGTCAGAGTTGATGGACAAAGGAGATTTGAGAGGAAGAAACTCAGGATTGAGGAATTAACAACGGGAGATGCAGGACTGTAGAAAGGGGGAGAGAAATAGATTTAGAATTTGTCTACATAGTAGGCAATAGAAACCATGGGAGCAGAGGTCTCCAAGGCTATGTCTACACTTGCAAGTTAGTTCGAATTAAGGAAGCTTAATTCGAACTAACTTAAGCCTTGGCCACACCAGGCTTTCATTAATTCGAATTAAGGGCTTCCTTAATTCGAACTAATAAATTTGATTGCTTAGTTTGAACTAACCCTTAATTTGAAATAATTAGTTCGAATTAAGTCAATGTGGCCATATTAGTTCGAACTAACTGCTTAGTTTGAACTAATCAGCAGATTGACCTTCATGCAACTGACTAATTCGAACTAAGCAAGTGCCCTGAATGGCCACGGCTAGTTCGAACTAGCATTCTAGTGGGGCCATGCTAGTTCGAATTAAGTTAATTCGAACTAACTACAATTAGCTCAAATTAGTTAGTTCGAATTAACTAATTTGAACTAGCTTTTGTAAGTGTAGACATAGCCCAAGAAACTAGAAGAGGAATTTCCAGAGTGGTAGCCGTGTTAGTCTGTTGTACAGCAAAAAATTACGAGAGTCCTGTAGCACCTTATAGACTATAGATTTTCTTCAGCATAAACTTTCGTGGACTGTAACCCACTTCGACAGATGCAAGAGGAATGTGCCTTGGACAGCTCTGACGGACACCCGCAGAGAGGGAAAGAGGTGACACCTAACGAGATACGAGAGATGACACTGTAGGAGGTGAGCCAGGAGAGTGCAGAGTAATAAAAACCTGCAGTGGAAGTAGAAGTGACTTATTAATGGCACTAGAGGAGGCCAAGAACAGAAGACTGCCCTTCAGTTCAGATGGGGAGAAGTGGTAATTTATCTTGGTATTGATGGTTTCAGCCGAAGTAAGAAAACAGAAGCCAGATTGCTGCGTCAGCACAGAGTATTAAACTGGCATATGAACTCCAAAGAGAGTCAGATAAATGATTCAAGTGCATTGCTCTACTGAAAAATTAAACTCCAGAGCAGAAACAGTGGAGTTAGAATAAATTTAAGCTGCAAAGGGAAGACCATTTAATCAACCCCTCCAGATTAGCAAGAGATTAATCCTTACCAGGGTCAAGCATTGATTTTCTCTATTGTGGTGTTCCCCTAAGTGTCGGGGGCCAACCTCTCCCATCTTTACCCAGCAAGACTCTCATGGTAAGAGTCCAAGTACATTGTGTATGGGAACGGGTTCCAAAGTAACAGTCAGATCTGTGTCCTGACCACCACAGCACCCAAGGATGTTTAGATCCAGGAGCTGAATTAGGGAGAGAACATTTGCAGAAGTGGAAACGAAAGCTGGGTTTGCATTTCAAACACCTCTCCTCATCTCGACTGGGGATACAATCACAGCTCTGGACTGGTCCCTGTAAGGACTTCAGGATTTGAGTCCTAGATGTTGTAAGGCCATGAAAGCAATGGAGCAGATTGATCGAGGGAAGATTTTATATTGGCACAAGTACTAACTGAAATCTTTCTGGCCACTTACTGTCCACCTACCCAGCCTTGTGTGAGGAACCATGCTCCTATTATCGTTAGACCATCCTCCATTTATCTGTTAGTTTCACCCAGCCATTACATCTTACCTCCGACAAACTCTGACCTCTCTAGGGCAAATTCCAAAGGGGTAGCCATGTTAGTCTATTGTAGAAAGACAACAGAGTCCTGTGGCACTTTTAAAGACTAACAGATTTATTTATCACATGAGCTTTCGTGGGAGAAAATCCCACTTCGTCAGACGCTTTGAAGATAGGAAAGTTACAGAGTCCATCCAGTTGCATCAGATGAAGTGAGTTGGAGCCCACGAAAACTTATGCCCAAAGAAATGTGTTAATCTTTAACAGGACAGGCATCTTTGTGCAGGACAGACATCTTTGCCCTACACAGAATGCATGCGTGGCAGGCCAGCACTGCTTGGAGTCCATCCTACACCGATCCTTTACAGAGCAGAAAAGAAACTCAACACCTGGATGATGCATCATTTATTTCTCCCTATTGTTTAGCTATGAGTTTAAATCAGAGTTTGTGGTGGCTATAATTTAGACCAATCTTCTGTTGGCTGTGGTGAAGCAATAATGCGCTTGTATAAAAGTTGTGTGTTATAATTTTCTATCCAAGAGAGCCAGGATAGGACAGACAAAACAAGAAGGAGCATTAGGCTTAGCCTTTCTGCAAAACATGCTGGAAGTTTATCACATAAACACAATAAATTCCCTTCATTAGAGCCTCTATTGTAAAATGACAGAAGCCCAGGAGAAAGTGAACTGCCATGTTGTAGCCCATAGCCTAACCTATGCTTAGCTTGCACATGTATATCCATCTTTATACGTTCTTCAAGGCGTCTGACGAAGTGAGATTTTCTCCCACGAAAGCTGATGCAATAAATAAATCTGTTAGTCTTTAAAAGTGCCACGGGACTCTGTTGTTTTTCTGCAATAGACTAACACGGCTACCTCTTTGGAACTTGACATCTTTATATGTCTTTCCTTTATAGGTTTAAGGGATCAAATTATTATAGATTTATAAGATAGTATACATATTTTATATTAAAAGCTGTAATGCAAAGTACCTTGCAGGCTTGCGTAGAGATCATACTGGGCTCGTACGAGATAGCTAAAGGCACAGGAGTTTATAAGTTAGCATGCGATAAGTTGGTATAAGGCAGACTTGTTTGTGCATTGGGCAGTGATGTGGAAACTCAGAGGCTATATTTTGATCATGAACTCTGTCTGAGGTAGGTCAGCAGGCATCAAAACAAGAAGGGACTTGCCTAGTCCGGACCATAAAATAGCTGTAAAAGTACACCGCAAAACCCAAAGAAATAATAAAGAAGAAAGAAGAACATCCTGGAAGGAGGACATGCGTCAATCATACGCACAAACCTGCCAACCTATAGAGCAGGGGTCATCAGCAACCCACGGCAAGGGTGCCGAAGGTGGCACGCGAGCCTGCTTCTCGCGGCACTTCTAGCGGCTTGAGACTGTCTGCCTTGTGCGGGCGCCCATAACCCCTCCTGGCTCTGCCCCCCACCTCCTTACGTCAGGGAGCACGTGCCGAAGGAGCCCTTGGCTGGGGCCGAAGCAGCAGCTCCATGCCCATCGGCTGCTCCTCCATGTGCCCCCCGCCCGCGCCTCCTGTGAGCACATTGGGAGGGAAGTGGCAAAGCCACGCAGCGCTTCTCCCTCTGGCCCCCTCCCCGCCCTCGCTGGCCCTTCGGTCCCCTGTGTTCACAGGAGGCCAGCACAGAGAGAGAGAGAGCAGCCGCCCAGCGCAGCTTTGCCGCTTCCCTCCCGCTGTGCTCACAGGAGGCAGGGGGCAGAGGGGCATGGAGGAGCTGCTTCGGCCCCCGTCTGGGACTCTGTTAGCAGGCCGCGCATGCTCCCTGACGTACGTACAGAGGTGGGGGACAAGGCCAGCAGGGAGGGGGTCCTGGCCCCGCCCCAACATCTGCTGAGGGTGCAGTGGGCGGGGCTGGCTGGCAGTGGGCGGGGCTGCCGACCCCTGCTATAGAGTAAGTGTACCCCTACAATTTTTGCGGGGAGAGGCCCATATTTGGGTCTAGGAGGAGGACCAAAACTGACTCCTGCTATACAGAGTAGAAAGGGACTGATCTGGTTGCTGAGGGTAGTTTCTTAGCTTTTTGGAGCTCTAGCTTTTCGCTCCATCTCAAGCTTCAACTTCTTAGCTTGGCCGCAGCGCCAGAGCCCTATTTGTTAGTTATTTTAATTGTTTAAGTATTCTAACTATAGCTGTGTAGCACTGTGAAGCTCTCCACCCCCCTCTCAAGCTGAGGAACTGATCACCTTTCTTAGAATAGTATAAATTATACCACATATTTCCTGTGAGTCTCAGAGTAGAATTTGACTGTCATCCGGTTATTACTCATCTGTTCATTTGCTTTTCTTTCAGTTTTCATTTTCTCTATCATTTATGCTTATTTCAGTAAAAGGTTTTATAAATTAATACTTTTGAGTATGTGTGTAACAATTCTTGTTGGGCATCCTAGGAGTCCGGTTTCAAATTTTTCTGTGGTCAGATTCAGGCAAGAACCCCAATCCCCAAGGACCATTTGATAATTGGGTCCAAATTTGAAATAATCAGGCTACAATGTCAAGATACCTCCTTGCCACAGAGGTGTTGCAAAGCAATCAATCACAGAGCAAGAATTTTAGGAAGGCAACGCCACTGTGCATTAGCCCAATGGGGAGATTATCAACAGTGCCTACAAATGCACGTGCTTTGCAACAGCATTTTGCCACAGGGTTTTAGTCAATGAGTTATTTTGACACAAGTGCCCTAAAAACATCAGAATGGTCAGACTGTGTCAGACCAATGGTTCACCTAGCCCAGTATCCTGTCTTCTGACGGTGGTCAATGCCAGAGGTTTTGGAGAAAATGAATGGACTAGGCAATCATCAAGTAATCCATCCTTTGTCAGCCACTCCCAGCTTCCAGCAGTCAAAGGCTAGGGACACCCAGATAATGGGGTTGCATCACTAACCATCTTAGCTAATAGCCATTGATGAATTGATCTTCCATGAATTTACCTAATTCTTTTTCAACCCAGTTATACTTGTGATCTCCACAAGATCCCCTGGCAATGAGTTCCACAGATCGTGCATTATGTGAAGTACTTCCTTTTGTTTGAATTAAATCTGCTGCCCAGTAAATAGCACTTCCTTATTCACTTTCTCCATACCATGTACAATTTTATCGACATCTATTATATCCCCTCTTACTAATCTCTCTTCCAAGATGAAAAGTTCTAGTCTTTTTAACCGCTCTTTATATGGAAACTGTTCCATACTTTTAATCATTTTATTATGCTTCCCTGTATCTTTTCCAATTCTAATATATCTCTTTTGAGATAGGTGTTTTATTTCCACTGAACCTCTCCTACAGCGTCACAAAGCACAATACAAAAGGTAGGGAAGCGGTATCCTTATTCTGGATACAGGAAAATGGAGGCATAGACCCAATTATTTGTCAGTGTGAGTTACAGAGTGAATAACTCAACTCATGCTCTTCCACTCCAGCCAGTGCACAGCGTAATTTTCTACAATGCAGAGGTAACATGAAGGGTCATCCTGAAACACTAACATGGCAAAATTTAAAAGCAGCAGCATCCATGCAGAGCAGTAAGTGGGAGCCTATGCCCATAGACGCCCTTCAGGTGGGAAATCAGGTCCAGCTCATGGATGCAGAATGCTATGTAGAGTCCGGTGCAGATAAAAATATGTGGATCCATATCCCTAGGAAATGATTGGTGGATATCTGCAGTTTTAATCCAGAAGCTTTGTTTTTCCACAAGAAATGGGCCACAGACATCTGCATTGGATCTGCAGATATAATGCAGATATCCCTGGATTTGCAGGGCTCTAATTCTATGCTCCTGGCTTCCAGCCCTCAGGAGCCCCTTTGCTGCAGCTCTCAGCTCTGAAAGAAACATGGCCAACCTAGGAGGGTGGAGCCACGGAGCACCCCTACATCTAGACTCTGCCGAGTATAAAGTTGCTCAAGGTATCATCAATAAACCTCGAGTTCCCTTTGAAACAGGGACATAGCACCTACAAGGCTGGTAAGAGGAATCAGTTGCAGAATGGCTTTTGCGGGAATCCTCTGCACCTCCCCCTGTTCACTGAGGGACAGCATCAAGAGGAGTTCTCAGGAGGTGAACCTCACAGTTTCTTGGGCTCTCTGTCCCTCTTCTGCAGGTACAGTGTAGTCCAAAAGAAGGAGAAAAGTGCTCTTCTAGGTCCCCTGTAAATTCTGTTCAGTTGTGAGATGGATGCTCTAGACTAGACTAGAGCATCTGAGAAACAGGACTTCAGCAGCATGCGTTTTACTAATCAAAGAGGGAAGAGACTGGGCAAAACATGAACTGAAGGATTTGTGGAAAGAATCCAGAGCCAAAGACATGATGAAAATGCATTAGCACAGATCCCCCAAAGCCTGGGAGCGATGCTGTTGTGCTCTGTGATGAGAAGGATGAAGTAAGTGAAAGAGGCATTGTCTTTAGAAGTAAATGCCATTCGAGGGTGGAAGGAATATTGCTGTTTGTCTTCTTGATAAGGTCATAGCATTATCATAGATTAGGAAATGGCCATGACAGGTGTATCTGTGGTTACAATGTACTCAGCTTTTCAATAAGATTTCTCCTTTGCCTATAGGACTTGTTTACTAGCAAACAGTTAAATAGCTCCTGTGCTTTTGATCTGAAATTCATTAATTTCACTGTGGTGCAGGAGCCGTTTTCCTTGACTTAAGTAAATAAATCAGCCAGCCACCTTCAGAAACTCCTTTCCACCATTTCATTAATATGGGATTCTAAACATCAAAGAGATGTGTTTTGCAGTGTGCCTGGAAGGACACAAAAGTCAGACTATTGTATAGACTAATATATTTTCTGTACCTGAAATTTAGTGTTGGGACAAAATGCATGCTAGGTTTCATTTCTAGAATGGGTAAGGCAGGCCTGAGGTCTTGGATCTGCTGGAAAGACATTTCAGATTTGTAGCTGCAGGCATTTTCAACAATATCCATTCCCAACCTAGAAGCAAATGTCTCAATGCAGATAGTGACCTAGAATCTAGAATGTGTGTCAATCCCCAAGATAAAAAGTTGCTTGTATAACTCATAATTGTCTCCTTTGTGGTGTTGCCCCCTTTAGATGTGTCTATGCTAGAAGAAAAGGCCGTTAATGTAGCCACCCATTGCAGCTATGCTTTTCTGTTAATAGACTTGTGCAAATAACTGGCCTGAGCTGGGGGAAAAAAAAAATCATTTTGGGTTGGAAAAAACAGCTTGTTTGATCTGAAATGTTTAGACTTTGTGCTTTTACTTTTTAAAATTAAACTGACATTTCAGAACCAAGTAATTCTGAATCAAAGCGTCAAATCAGTTTGTGTTTCAAAATGTCAAACACACCAATTCTTGTAGATGTTTTAGACAAACAATTGAATGAATTCAACATGAATCTGTGAAATGTTTTGGTTGGCCCTAATCTGCAATTTTGGGTGGGGAAAAAAAAAAAAGCTTTGCTCATCTTTATTAATGGAGACAGGTCTCAGATAGCTGAGCAATGTCATCTAGAGCAGTGTGGTGAAATATCTGGGCCTTGTCTACATCAATGCATTTTCTAGGGCTGCTGCAGGAGTTATTACAATAAATATGCTAATTTTTCCATTGTAAACAATTTGGCATTGCCAGCCCTGCTACTCTAGGTGTCTGTTCTGTGTTCAGACATAAAAGGAGAGAGCCAAGTGAATGCAACATTCAGGCTTGATTCCTTCTTTCGTATGTCATTCTCTCATCAAGCCCTTCCCAAAAACAGAGTTCCAAATTCATATTCCTTATCCCTCTCTAGCACCCCGTATTGGGAAGCCATCTATCATTCACAACTAATGATAGATAGTCGCCGTCTTTCCTTGTTAATGGAATTGGTGCCACACCAGCCATTCTTAATTTGATTAAATTGAGTGAATGTTTAAAAATAAATATCCTCTAGCAATTACAAAATGTGGCACTAATTAAAAGCCATAGAAGGCAGTGGGTGGCTTAAAACCCCAGGTTCTATTCCAGTTTCACCTCTGTCTAGGCATCATCTTGGTAAATTGCTTAACAGATGGGAAAGGTGAGCAGAGGTTAACAGGCCACAGTAATGCTTACCTCAGGCACACTGAGCCTAAATCATTTCCAGACAAATACGTGGTTATGATAGATGAGGCTGTAAATGGCTAAAATACTTCAAAATTCAATAGCTATTGTATTTCCTTACCATAGAAATGTAACCTTTGGGTGGCCTGGAGAGTTCACTTCATTCCTTCTCCGGTGCCTAACAAAAAAAGACTCAAATCCTGTGGAAAAGCAGCTCGGGACACAGAATTCAGTCTTGAAGGACTTTCAGTAAGGATTGCACAGGGTCAACCTCTTCGCCTTCAAGTCCCCAAAAGACCACAAAGGAATGAACGTAATTAAGTACCAACTTTATGAATCTTATGATAAAGAAACAATCTTACTAACTTTTTCTAATATACCATGACTATTTCATAATTCACATACATTATCTTCACAGTTTTACATAAATGAAGAAAGAAAAGTTCCCAAAGTTTAAGCTGAGCTCACCTGAGTTTCAGCTGGTGCCTTTGACCACCAAATCTATTGTCAACTGAGTCAAAATTAAGTTGCAACATCTTCCCTTCGTTTGCTTGTAGGAATCTTCAGCTGGAATCACTGTCAGCTAACCGATTAACCAAACAATGAAGTTCCCCTTTTCACAAGAAAATAAAAAAACCCTGAGACTAGCAAAATATAAACCAGTCTTTCCCTGTTATTACATTTAAAGAAAAGTTGGTGAATCAGAGCAGTTGAGATCATTTAACTAAAACAGTTTGACTTTAAACAAACAAACAAACAAAACCCCAACATTCAAAGTATACAATTAAAAGATTAACCAACCCCCCCCCCCCCCTTTCTGTAATTGACACTGCCAGAACTCCCCTGTTGGAGGGTAAACAATATTATTAACCTGCTGCAAAATGCTTCCGAGTTAGGAAAACCAGCCTGCTCTCTGCTCCAAAGGCTCAGCTTCTCCCAGCTAGCAGATGGCTTTTTGTAAAGCAGCTGCTTTGACTGCTAGCCCTGATGGACAATGAGCCCATCTCAGACCCAAGGAACCTACTGCAGCATGTTCAAAACCACCACACCCAATTCCAACACTTCTGGATGTGGAGTGCTGTGACTGCCTAGGGACAATGACCCAGAATCTGTACACGCCACACCCTTCACTTCCTTCTCCTTGTGCCCTGCCCAGACACCAAGTGGCGGGACCACATGCCACACGTGGAGGGCAAAGACCCCAGTGGACAAGCTTCTATTCCACCCTGACCCTACAGCCAGTCGAGGACATCAGTTAGCTGCTCCCTCATGGATCTGTAAGCCCAGTCAGGTACTTGGCAGATTTCACCCCTCGCCCTGACACCTGCCCCTTGGGTAGTGTGAGGGAGACCCTGGCACACATCTACCTCGAGTGCACCAGGCTGCAGCCCGTCTTCCGGCTCCTCCAGAACTTCTTGCTGAGGGTGTGACTGCAATTTTCCCCTCACCTGTTCCTTTACGTGCACCCCAGTCATGGCCCCACAAAGTCGCAGGACCTCCTCATCAACCTCCTTCTAACTCTGGCCAAGGTGACCATCCACAACACCAGGGAGAGAAGTTGGCTGGAGGGGTGCCCTGAGACTGTAAAGCCTATTTCCATTCCTCTCTCCATTCACACATCCAGATGGACTTAGTATCTGCTGGCTCCCTACCTAGATGATTTTTGGGACTTTAGATGCTCCATTAGGCAAAAGCTCAGGAACAGCAGACATGGGACATCAGTCAAAGCTCCACAGAATTCCTAGCCTTGACAGACACCTGGTAATATGACATTTAAGCTGCACTAAAATTCTAGGCAGGGAAGAACTAGGGAGCATGGCAAAAGTTGAGATGTTTGTTGCCAATAGACCTGATTCACTATTGCATTACTCCAGATTTATGCTAGTGTAATTATGGAAATCAAAATTAGAGTGGATAGCTAAAATGGACAACACCCTTTCCAAATGCACTTCTCAGGGCAGCAGGCTTCACTGAATGCAAATACAGAAAACAAACGTGGCATCCCTAAGACTAAAAGAAAAGGTTACACTACTCAGAGAACGAAACTCTCATTCCCTCCCCCAAACCCTCTCACTTTTCTGAAATACTTTGTCCAACTTGCGTCATTCCTACTCAAATGTCACAGCAAGAAATCACTCGCTGAGGAAAGGCCAGACGTGACTTTTCAAGAAGCGAAGGTTTGTTGTGATCAGACAGGTGTGGGGGAACGCTTGTGCTAACTCAGCAGTATGGAATCACAAGCAGGTCTCCATTACATCATGGAGGGGTTAGAGATCCTCCCCTTAAAAAATGCCATATAACTGGACTGGTCTTACTGTTGGACTTGCAAATCAGACTGGAGGCGATGAGTAGTTCACGCTGCACCTGCTAATAGTAGTTTATTATGCAAATTTCAAAAGCAAGTTCACAGAGGAAAAAAATCTGCCTTAAGGCATCCAGCGCCAGAACTGACCTAATGCCTTGGAAACTCAAAGACCAAAGTACAACCGCAAATTTCCACGTCTGTCACAAGTACCAAGCAGCATTTCACTCTCCAACAGTGCAAGAGACCACGGATCCATTTACCTTCCGGGCACTTCTTGAACCTACGCTGTAATCATGCTTCAAAAGCCAGATTAATTACAGCCAGCAGGTGAAAATATTCCAATGCTACATTACAATTTGTCTGTTTGGCAAGCTCTAAAAAGCATTGTCAAGAACACTCTCTAATTCTTTTTCCTTTGTAACACTGAAAGCTTGAAAATCTCTCCCCCTGGCATTGCTTTTAACCTTTCGCACAGGGTAAACATTAATTTTCGTTTGTCCCATTGGAGCTGAATTGAACGTATCTATTTATTTCCTCATCACTACTTCCTGGTACACTTAATTGCCCATTATTATTGATAATGTCAGCAGAGTTCTGTGAACGACTACTGATGCTGCAATGTTACTGGAGCTAGCTCAGGGAGCACATAGAGGCAAAAATAATTGTACTGTTTTCTTTTGTTTTGCAGGAATATACGTGATCATGTAACAAGGCCCCCTCCCTCGCAGGATGCTGGGGTGAAATCTACTCCCATTCCTGCCTTACAATTCTGTGACAGGGTTCCCCTGGAGTGCAACCTGAAAACTGTGGAAATGCCGTGCCCTCTTCGCACTCCACCATGGGTTGTCCCTCAAATGCCTTGCTAGTGGGATGCAGCAAGCCTTCCAGGCACATCTAAGGCATGCAGAGCCCCACATGCAGCTAGATCCCCTGAACCTTAACCTGGATTGACTCACTCTGTGAGGCTGTCAGCAAGCTACACTCAAGCTTTGTCCACACTAGAAAAATAACAGGTCGATTTCCGCAGTCATTACTCCTAAAGGGCTGTTCTCCCGGTTCCCCTCTGAGAGTCAGAACCAGACTTCTCTCCTTCCCATTCCCTGCTAGGAGCTGGAGGAAGCTGGGTGGGGCACCGTTCCCGTTGCGGAATTGGGGCCCAGCTGTAGCCACTTCTCATCCACCCCCACCTGCTCTGAGCTGGGCAGCCTTGTCGATTTCCTGGTTGACATGGAGAAGAACTGGGGCTTCTCCTCCTGCTCGCAGATGGGAGTAGGGTCCAGGAACCCAAACTTTGGGAGCAGGGTGCAGGCGTCTGGGCTACTGTCTGGCCTGCTCCCAGTCAGGAGCAGAGCCCAGCTGCTCAGTTTTCAGGGTAGCCTTCGTGTTGAACATTGACAAGAACCACAGCCCCACAGTCGCTGTAAGGGCGGCCGTGTCTGCACTCACACTGACCGAGCCGGCAGAAGCCTCACAGCTCGCGGGAGGCGGTTATATTATGGCGGCATGGCAGAGGACTTCCATCAGCAGAGGAACATTTCAGTGTGCCTTTCAGCTGCCTTTAGTCGACAACACTCTCTCGGGTAGACCAGCCCTCACACAGCCATCTACAGGCATTTTGCATGACTCGGGGGCGGGGGGGAGTGACAATCAGAGCAGCAGCATGTAAACAGTCAGCGTTGCAACGCAAGTACACATCCAGAGAAGATAACAATGACAATGCACTAGCTAAATGCCGGAGACGGGGAGCTCTACCATCCTTTCTGAACAAAGAAGATCACCTGGAAAAAGGAGGAGGGGAGAAGGGGGTTTGAAAAGGACATGCTTGGAACTGTGAAAGGGCTTTTGGCCAGAGAAACTCCATCTTGAAAACAACTCCCGGAGACTGGGCCTATCCACATGGCCAAGAGGGCCAAGTCTGGCTGAACACCACCAGCAGCCAGTCCTGTGGATAAGAATGATGAGAATACACAGAGAAAGAGCAATCCTGGACAGTGGTGTTAGTTCAGCATGTGTTTTATATCTTTTATTTGCTCATGGCACCGCTTGACCACAATGATTGTGCATTGATTTGCTATATACTCACTTAAAATCATGCTCTAATAAATGAATTAGTGTTTGTTTCATCCAAACTTTGGAGAGTGTGACTGAGTGAGGCTGGGCATTCCCATTTTTTTTTTTTGATAGATGGACAAATCAGAGTCTATGGGCCTACAGTGATTGGGGAAGTGTCCCAATCCCTGCTGTACAGAAGTTCCTGATGTGGGAGCTGGGAGTGCCTACTGAGGGACTGCCCCCTAAGTGGCTGGGGAGTGCACATCGATTACACGCAGGAGTCTGGTGTGGACTGACCCAGGACTGTGGATCCACCTAGCAAAGCGGGGTGATTCAGGGTCTAGGAGTGGACAATAGGGGAGGCACAGCAGTACACCAGACCAGATCCTGGGAAGGGACCGTCACAGCATATATGTACATTGGGGACATTAAACTGTACATCTACTATGTCTGTGTCATACATACACAATAGACAACAATGCCATTCATCCATCTGCCACAATGCCAGGCACCAGAGGCAAGGAGCTGCGTGTGGAGTAACAGAATAGGTTCCTCAATGAATAGGTACAACAATGGTTGGAGAGACGTGAACACACTATCAACTTACACCAGCTGGGCTGCTTAGAATGGACACAGGAACAAGTTGTATTAGTAGCAGTCAGCTGCCACATTTCACCTCGAGATCTCAGTCACACAATGATCTTACGTGGAACTTTCCAGAGTGAGAAGAGTTGGCTTACCAGACAGAAGTCTGTGCGTGGAAACCTGCAGTACCCCTCAGAAGTGAGAACTGCTGCGGGCAGGGCGCATTGCACAGGGAAATCAGATCCTTCCTCCGGCTTCATTAAGCTGAGCCTGCAACTGAATTGATTTTTGAGACACAAGAGCTCATGGCTGAGTTTGTCTATATTACTGTGGATTTACCCTGATTTCAGCCACTAATGGAGCCACACTGGTGGAAATGTCTAGTGTTAACACATTAAATGCCTATGAAGTGGGATTTGCACTGCTGTTGCTTACCTTGGTTGGGGGTGGGATGGATAAATAGCACTGTTGCCAAAAGCTACTTTGCCTGATGACAGCAAAGACTGGCATTAATGCAGTGTCCACCAACGGTTGTAATTAGGCAAACCTAAAACAAATGTGGTTTTGAATAGAGCTGGTTGAACTTTTTGGTTGAATAGATTAATCTGTGAAAAACATAATTTTGGGAGAACTGAAATTGTTTCTGAATTTGGGTCAAATTCAATCATTAGTTTTGGCCAAATAAAAATAGGGAAAAATATAAAAATGGAGTGGTTCAAATTAAAAAAAAAAAATCACTTTTCATTTTTAAACCATGTTTCATTTTGTAATTTAGCAATATTTGCTTTAAAAATTATTATAAAGCTAAAACATCCCAAAATAAAACTTATTTTGTTTCAAATTGAACAAAATATGTTGATTATCCTAGAACAAATTTGTGTTTGGCTTTTCCTTTTGGCCAGAAAACTAACCATTTCAGTTTTGGTATCACCTGACACAAATGTTTCGGTTTAGCTGCTAAATCACGGATTCTTTCAGCAGGCTTTTTGAATGAATAGCAAAAATATCACCCATGCGCAACAAACTGGGGATGCCTGGACTGTCTCGGATGGAGCTCTTTTCCCCTAAATGGGGCTTTTGAAAAGAAATCCACATATTGTTCCTCTAAGATTCCATGAGAGTGTAATCCCCCACTCCTTTATCTCATTAAAAACGAAAGAATGCCAGGTATGTGACAAGAATCTGGGGTGAGGGGGAGTGAGTGTAGTGGGGGGCTTTAGCAAAGCTGTATCATATAACTTGCAAAGGAGGAGCCTAGCAAGCATGTCAGTGAAGGGAAACTGTTAAACATACTGTAATGATACAAATATGAGTGACAAGGGAGATTAAATGAGGTTTGAAAAAACAAGTTGCCATGTTCAGAAAGCAAAGTCGTTTTTCCTGGAACTGGACAAGCCATCACTGCCCTTACGGAAGATATTTTGAATTAACAGCTCAAACCTCTGTGTTAACAGATTGAATCTACTCTGCAACAACTTTCCTAAAACACGGTAAATCGGTGGTGGCAGTATGCTAATGTGACTGCACCTCAGAAACCAGTTCTTTGCCATAGGATGCTTGATGGGTTCATTGGAGCCTTGTGAAAAAGATAAATCTGATGGCTGAATGTTTCAGCTACTGCCTTTGAAAGCAGCCTGTGATACTGAGAAGACCCTGCTGGTCAGCTGCCTTATGGGAATAAAGATGATCTACAAAGGGAAAAAAGATAACTGATTTTATGCCCTTTCATGCTTCTACATGATGGATAAAAGCAGCTAAGAATTCCTTTGGGGGATGGAGGGAAGCTCTTCAGATGAGGAACCTTGGTCTTGTTTATTCTGGTTAACTCTGCGAATGAACAGATATTACAGATGCCAAGGAAAGAAAACTTCTAAAAGGTGATCTATATGCCATTTTTGTACCCACGTAACTAATTCTTTCAGACATTGGTAGTTTTACAGCTATCCTCTATACATGTATAATGCCAGCGTAAGTCAGTCAACACTAGGGGACTGCTATGATTTAACTAGACCTCTTTCTAATGGGAGAGTTAAAATCCTAAAAACAGTGTGTAGAGAAGCAATTGCTGAGACAGGAAACACTTTCTGACTGTACAGACTTCACTCCATTGCCCTGCAAAATAGATGAAAGTGTTAGTCAAGGTCTCTTTCCTTTTCAATTAAAGGCCGCCGGTGTTGCCCCGAAACACATCTGAAGACCCCTGGCAATCTCACCGCAAAAGCAGGGAAGACCAGACATGACATGCTTTTTTTTCTTTTTAAATGCCCAAAACAAGCCTGAATATCACCACTACTGAGATTTTGCCATTATGAATCATGAGGTAACAAAATAAATCTCAGACCTTCCTTATCCCCCCCTTTATTGCAGGCCCCCTTTCACAGAGCTGAGTCTCCATACATCAAAGATTTGATGGGAATCTGAGGTTGTCCTTCGGTCCCACAGCTTTGGGTTTCTAGTTGTCTGGAGTATGAGGGTATAAGTGGAAAATGTCCTTAGTAGTCCAGAAGAGCCCTGGTAGCTTGTCAAGCCAGATTACTCTCACCATACCAATGCTCTCTTGGATACACCGACTCACAATCCATTTTCAAGTGCAGCTGAGCTCCGGTTATCTTCCGGCTGCCTCTCTCCCTATTCACTATCTAGCCGAGGTGAACTCAGGCACACTAGCTAATTGCCTTTGAACACAGAGAGACTAGGTGTGCTGGAGAGAGAACTCTCCTCCACTGAATTCACTATTAACGGAGCTTGGTTTGAAAAAAGCGCAGGTTTTTCCGGCATGCTGCAAAGCTTGGCCACAGCCCCTTAAAAGAAAGTAGTTTGAATTTCACTGGTGGATTGGGTTCATTCTGAGTTGACTTTTCCCTCTGATTGTTTCCATTTACACAGGAACCTAACAAGATGCCTTTATAGGCTCACTTCAATAATCTGAATGATAAATGAAGCAGACACTGCTCTACACTGATGAAGAAAATGATAAAGAGGGAGAATCTGCAGGTATATTATCTGAGTCTAGAAAGGGAAAAGCCAACTTTTAATAATCCTGCTTGGTCTGAAATTGAAGTTGATATTTAGATCTCAAAGCAGTTGGCTAGATATTACTTATATTATTGTAGTGCCAAGGCAACCCAGCCATGAACCAGGAGCCCATTGTGCTAGGTGCTGTACAAACACAGAACAAAAAAGCCATTCCCTGGCCCAAAGATCTCCCAATCTAAGTAATTAACTCTTTTTTTTGTTTTCAGATAGTGGAAACTGAGACACAAGAATGTGCAGGACTTGCCCAAGATCCCAAAGAAATAGCCTCTGCCTATCATCATGTATATAACAAGAGAGACAAGAGTAGAATTCATTTCTCCTGATTTTCAGTAAGTGCCCTGACCACCGAACCACACAGCGCGCTGAAAGGGAAACCGAGCCCTAACAATAGTGTTCAGAACACCCAGACGCAGGTTTAAATTTTTGAAGCACCCTAGGGGATTTGTATGCCCAATTCCCATTATAATGAATGAGAATGAAGGCTTTTAAAATCCTTCCACGACTGTGAAAATCACACCCCTACAACATCAATAGGCGGAATGTATTTTTAGCAGCCAGTGATTGCACTCTTTTGTTTGAGCTCTCCCTGGTTACTACAGCTAGTGATGGTATAAGATGACAAATCAATGGTTGCTATTTTGGGGCATAATACAATTTTACTTTCTCTAAGCTCCCTGAGCAGCTGATCTGGCATCTTCCATCACACTGACTGTTTTGCTCCAAATAAAGCCACAGGCAAAGGCTGGAACATATATCTAGTCTTTTACTCCAGTCTTGAAAGAAGTTCCCACTGTGGTTTGAGTATTTCAGGCAGAACAATGGTGCCCCTAACACTAAGGCTATGTCTACACGAGAATACTTGTCCCGCAATAAGTTATTGCGGGACAAGTAAAGCGCAATAAGTATTGTGCTTTCTGGTGTACACACGTGCTCTTTCTTTCGCAAAGGAGCATTCACCCTTGGAATGCTCCTTTGTGAAAGAAGAGCAGTGCATGGTGGGCACCTGTCCCACCATGCACTGCCCACAGCCAGCCCCCTAGCCCAGCTGCAGGGCTTCCGGTGGCAGGGGGGGCTGCATTGCCAGCCCCCGCTGTCACCCAAACCCCAGCACAGCTCCCGGGCTCCGGGACTCAGCTGTGGCCGCGGGGCTTTAAACCGCAGCCGCAGCTGATGCACAGA
>ML685852.1:8092984-8109197 GCA_007922175.1 Pelusios castaneus | reverse complement strand
GTGAAATTGACATATGACAGCTCCGATGTCCCAGAGTGGCCTTGATTGGCACTCTGGGACATTTCCGGAGGCCAATCAGTGCGCGGTAAGGGTACACACGAGCTCAAAGGCGCAACAGATGATCCGCAACAGCTGTTACCACTCTCGTCGGAGTGGTTGTTGAAATGCGCTGCAACAAGGCGCTTAGTGCGCAGCAACGTTTCACGTATGTAGTTTGCTTGTTAACGCGCGGTAATGTTTTTTAATGCACAATACGGTGCTCGTGTAGGCAAGCCCTAAGGGTCTGTCAAAACTTGAATGACCAGTTAAGGGCTGCTTAGCCTTTCCCCTCTAGTTTAATAGTCTGTTTAATAGCTGACTTTTCTATATTCTTTTAAAGCCAGATGGGACCTCTGATTTGTTTTGAGAACTGCTGTGCCTTTCTGGGGATCCGGGTTAGTGGTCCAAATGGAAGGCCACTTGAATAAATGGTGCCCAAGATACAGCCCTTCCCCCCCAGAACAGCAAGGCATTAAAATTTTACACTTTGTTTAGTTTTAAACATATCCTGAGTTCAAATTAGGGCCCTGATCCTCCCAAACTGTCATCACCTTCTTACAGTAAGCTCAGCTAGTCTTTGCTACCTCTTGTATTTTAAGCAAGCAATACTGGAAATGTTATACAGGGGTTATAAATGGGTTCAAGTCAAGCAGACAAGTCATTTGCATTTGTGCAGGACTGGAGCTCTGTTGTGAGAGTTTACAGGCAGCTTAGCAGCAAGTGGGCGGCTCAGGGTGCTGTGGTCATTGAACCTGATGAGCAACACCCGCGTACTGAGATTCGGAGTCCTGCGTGTGACAGTTTTCTCAGAATCTGTGTTGTGTGCAGTAGTTTCTCTCTGCCTGCATTTTGCAGAGGCTCCTGGAAATCTGACCCTACGAGCTGACGTTCCAAAGTGCTCTGAGCCTAACACGCACATACAGGCACACGCACTGTTACTTCAGAAGCACTGTGAAGGAAAATGGTTAGAAAGAAGAAATAAGCAGCAACGTTAGGCTAATGAAATCATGCCACACACTCCTCACCCTCCCCACGGGACTGCGCCACTCAACGTCAGCATCATCAAAAGAGTTTCTGAGCATCAGGAAGGGCACCTCCCATAGAAAGCTCTGTTCTAAGGATTGGCTGAAGATCACTAGCCGATGACACTGCCCATCAAGACATCACTTTGTATCCCGAATAATAAAGGTCACCTTTCGAAAATAATTCATCCAATCTACACAAAGGGTCACGCCATTTAGCGCTCAAAGGGTGTCTGAAGGAAAAAATTTCAGACATCAGAAACGTTTTAGTCACATACCCTCTAAAAACAGTCACAGCACACCGCAGGATTTTCTTTAATCGATGACTATACGGGTTAAAAAAAAAATCAAGCTGTGCACAAACTACAATAGACTTCAGTTCATCCACTAACTCAAGACAATTTTGACTAATCTTTTTCTCCCCTTTACAGCAGAAATCCTAGCGTAACCTTAACAGTGGTGGCTCTGCCGTGCTGCCATTACCTTGCTTTGCCACATTCTGAGTGTCATAGAATTCGTGGTGCAAGTCGGGGTTGTTTGATCAAGGGAGTCCTCAGATACAGGCTTCCTTCCCCAGTGAACCGCTGACTTTAATAAAGTGCTCTCAGATCTACATGTGCAGAAGATATATGCCACAGAAAGGGCTGGTGTAGAGCTTGCGGTGCAAAAAGCCGGGGTCATTTGATGAAGGGGTTCCCAATCGACCCTGACATTGTGCTTTTAACTTTCAGATTGCTCATAAGCACAAGATCGTCTTAAGCTGGTATTCCACAAAAGGGGCAGAGAGAGAGTCTGGGAGAGGAGGGCAGAAGACCCATATCTCTCAGGACTCTTGTCCCCAAACTGCTGGTAGGTCAAGAGTCCACTCTGACCTGCCATCTCTCCCCTGCTGGATCCTCAAGGACAGTTAAGACTCTGGCAAATCCATCAAATTTTAAGGTCTTTAGGACAAGGGTATCTTCAAACGCAGAGAGCAATTAGCACCAGTGGCCTGTCTCCTAAAAGGACAATGATGAAAACAAATGATTAATAATAAAGTCAATTATGGCCATAGAGTCAAACCTTTACTCATGTAGTTTTATGAGAGGGAGGGTCGAGGAGACAAGAATTGAAGGTAAAACCAACAAGGGTTAGAGCCAGTGTCTTAGCCCAGCTTTCCCCTCTCTAATACCAATGATGAGTGCTGGTTCTAACAAACCGGTCCTACTGTAATGGGCAAGAGAGACTCCTACTGGACTGTTATGTTACAACTCCTGCTTACAGAATCCCACACAATAGACTAACACGGCTACCCCTTTGGAAGGAGTCCTGGGGCACTTTTAAAGACTAACCAATTTATTTATCGCATGAGCTTTCGTGGGAGAAAATCCCACTTCGTCTGACGCTTCGAAGCATCTGACAAAGTGGGATTTTGTCCCACGAAATCTCAGGCGATAAATTGGTTAGTCTTTAAAAGTGACCCAGGACTCGTTTGTTTTGCTGAACTAGACTAACAGGGCCACTCCTTTGGAATTTACAGAATAAGGCAATTAAAAAAACCAGCATCATAAAAAAGTAAAAGACTTCATTTATTTGAAGAAATCTATAAAATATTCCATAATACAACTCTCAAATTCCAAGAGACTGATCATGTTTTTCACCTGAAATATTTATCTTCTGTACTCAGTGGTATTCATTCATCTTCTTGCACTATTCCTCATCGAATGGGTGCCTAGTCTCATTTCTGGGTTGGCAACATCTGATACGGAGCTGCTAAAAGCTTCCACATTCCAGTGCGATGACAAAGCTAGCTGCTGCACTAGAGACAACGAACAGCTCCCTTTCCTGATTGTTCAAGAGACAAACTTGCTACTCAAGGCACTAAATGTTCTGTTCTAGGCTCAAGATTTCAACAGCCTCCAGTCTGCAGCCCATGCTGAGTTTGTTACACAGGGTAGCAACTACCCTCTTGCTTGGCAGGCAGCCTCTTTAGCATGGGTGCACCATCAAAGTTTCTCTGCTACGCCTCATCACAAGGATTGACTACGCCAGCCGCCAATACTCTGGCGGCTGGAGCGTCATTTGTCCGTGGAGCTTGTTTTGGGAGGCGAATGGGGACGTAGACATTTGAAGCACAGTGCTCCTTCAGATATTCACCCCCTTTTTCTTCGTAATCTTTTCTGGTTATCCAGCCTTCCTCACGGTTCATATATTCCAGTGCCCAATCCCTAGCTCCATACCAAGCATCCAGAATGGGATTGGAAGCAAGATGAACCTGCCGAGCAGAAATACAAAGAGATTTGTCGACATAGGTAAACACTGAAAACAAGAAGCTTAGGGGGACAATCGAGTCTCCCTACTCAATATTCTGCATATTCAAATCTAAGAGTTGTCATGGAAGTCATGGTCCTCGAAGACTTGTTCTTCGGCTCTCGAAGTCAAATTCCCGGTGGGTTTGGCAGCCCTCGGTTATATGTACATCAAAAATTCACAACAAGTGGAAGGCCCAAGTTAGAACAGCAGGTGGTGATGCTGCCCAGGTTCAGAGCATTGGCAGAACTGTCTGGCAGCCCAGAATAAGAATAGCAGAGAGAATTGCAGATCAAGAGTAGGGAGTGCTACGCTGGAGAACCTGCCCTTCTCCAGCACCACTGATTCAAGAGATAGCAGTGTTAAAGTGATCACATTGCTGGCAGGGGCTTCTCTAGTGTGGATGACATCTACCTGGGAAGACTGTCACATAATATCCATGTGGCAATTAATCACCTTGTAAGTAAGGAGTTCTTCTAGTGTGCTGAGCTTTTTATTGCATAGTTTTTTGAGAACCAAGAGCAGGGTACCAGAAAAGACAGCACAAGGTAACCAGTCTGCTTTCCAGAACACAATTTGAGACCTGCCAATTTATTCTACATGACTTATTGGCTACAGTAACCCTGCATTTAATATGCTCCTAGAGCAGGGACCCTCCTTGAATGCGTCCCAAGCACTCACTCCCTGAAAGCCAACATCCAGCTGTACAGGGCTCCTGTGCAATTGGGAATAGCACTGCAAGCATGTTGGATGTAGCGCACTGATTGGAGGTGGCACCTCAAGGATGGCTGAGTAAGCCAGGTGGGTAAGCAGGGGCAAGAGATGTTGCTAGCTGGAAAAAAACAGCTCGAAGTGAAGAAGTGGCAAGAGCGAACTCAGGCACTATGGTGCTGTGAGGAAGCTGGCGATCCAAATTCACTTTCAGTTCCGCTCAGCAGAGCGCAGTAGCTGGGTTTACATGGTTGGAAGGAATCCACCTTCAGGTCCCATGTATGCAGAAAAATAGTGAGTGGCATCCAATAGCTACCCTTATTATAATTGCCAAAAACATGGCTGCACCTGTTTCTGCGTGCCACATCACAAATCTGAAGGCCAATGTTATGCACAGTCATATTGCAAAGCAACAGATATTAAAGTAATGTACCATCTAATACCAGTCTGCTATTTAAAAAGTCATGACAGGCTCTGGGAAAAGCTGTGCCTATTGTTTTGGGATGGGTAGGAAGGATCTTGCAGGCATCATTGTAAAAATGAACAGGGGACTTGAATTTCCCCACACACATCTATGCGTGCCTGGCTGCTTTTTAAATGGAACACGCTGGGAGTGAGCTGGTGCATTTCCACAGAGAATACCACACCTGAAAAGAAGACTGGAATGGCCTCATTTCAAGGAGCTCCTTCTGGATTCTCGCTTTCAGCCCAGGGTACATTGTATTTCCACCAGTCAGGAAGACATTCTGGACAAGCAGAGCCTGTTGCTCCTTGGGATACCTGAGGGAAGAAAACCAGTACCTTCAAATGTGGGATCATCTCACTTCGATGAGTGAACAGCTGTGCAGAACACTGCCACCTCCGCATCAAATACGATACGACCGGATGTAAGAACACAATCCTGGCTTCATACCACTCACTTCACTCATTTGCAAGCCCCTGAGCTATCCTAGACCTAACTCACTCCAGGACGTAGAGTCATGATTCAGATTCCTACAAGGGGTTTTGTTAGCATCTGTGTAAGCTTAGGCTAGCCCAGGATTGTTACTCAAGTCATTTGGGATTCAATCCAGATGTGCACCGGCACATACATGACACATCATTAATCCACAGTGCTCCAAGGCCAGCAAAAGAGAAGAGGATTTGGATAACTGTGCTTCAAGCATTCATCTGTTTTGAGCCCAACTGTGAGAGCTGAAATTCCATACTAAGATGTGGATTTTCATAGGCGTTTAAGGGAGTTTGATGCACAGATCAGATTGAATGTTAGGGGATGGGGACCTTAATCTGTTTTCAGTTGAGCCTCAAGGAGTGAATTCCATTTCCTCAAAGCAAAGCCCGCTGGAAGCCAAGCAGTTTTACTAACTCACCTGTCCAGGACGTACTGCATGGTTTCTGCTATCCCAGCCTGCTCTTCTCCTATCAGAGAGGGTTGGAAGAGAATTTCTGGAACCCTGATTCTCTCCGTACCAAGAAAAAGCTGGTGGTACTCAGCCAGGTTAAACACGGGCTTTAAATATAAAAAACATTTATTACCTAACTTTACAATAACTTTTGTTTTCCACTTTGTTCTTTCTGTCCCCAAAGTATGCCTCTCTAGCTACTATATTGTGGGATGACAAGACACAAGGCCCCTAATAGTTCATACACAGATTGACTTGGCAGGATCATGGTTTACCTGTGTTTGTAGAGTGCAATAGGGCTTGGGCCTTGCAGGTCTGAGGAACATATTCGATATGTGTTTCAGTTCTATCTAGATTGCAAGGCCAAAGTGTGTTTGAATCATGATGGGAGACTATCGTGTCACAGT
Source organism: Pelusios castaneus (assembly GCA_007922175.1). Lineage (NCBI taxonomy): Eukaryota > Metazoa > Chordata > Testudines > Pelomedusidae > Pelusios > Pelusios castaneus. The sequence continues at coordinate 8,103,326 of ML685852.1, read as the reverse complement.
TAGAATTTAAACCCAGAAGGGATGACCAGATCATTTGATCTCCTGTGTATCTGAAACCACTAACATCACCCAGAAAAGGCAGACACAACCTAACAACTGAAATTAGATCAAGGTATTGCAGCCATCAGAAGACAAAATTATTATGTGCCACAAGCAGAGGATAGGATGGACTGAGGTGCACCAGAGCTTGAGTTCCCTGCAATGGTCAGGAAATTAAGTGAGGTATACAACGATTATCCTGGCAGGTAATCTGCAAACAGTACAAAGGTGGTGAACCGCCCTCCTCTCAGATCATATATGGCCACTGTTTAGTCCTGGAGAACGTGTACAAGAACTAGCCAACCAAGCACCAAAGAAGAGAATGCTCAGTTCTACCTCAGAGCACTGGTCATCCCATCCAGTACCCTATCTCCAGCTGTGGATATCTCCGATGCTTCAGGGGAAGAAGACGAAAAGAACTCACAATGCAGTGGGAGGAGGAAATCTCTTCCTGACCCTTGCAAGTGACTGGATGAAGCCCTGAAGCATGAGATTTTAGGAACGTCAGACAAACCATAAGGGACCATTTAGGCATCAGCGTTGTAATCCATAATCACTCTATGCTTTGCTTCCCATTTTCCTAGCAGATTGCTGCTTATATGGCTTACAAAGACATCAGCCAGCTGCTTTCAGTATAGTTCCAACACAGTTCCAGGCCAGTCAGTGTGGACAGGGTCAAATCATGTCATAAAGCCAGGCTTTAGCCCAAATGGGCTGCATCTATGCTAGAACGTTTTCCTACTTTTATTATTTGAGCCCCACTGGTTGCCTATACTTTTGAACCATCATGTCAAGTAGGCCTGCCCTAAGCAACGTGAGAAGTCACATTACTTTGTTCTGATCTCCATCAAGCTTTGTCTTTATTAGTGCTTGCATTATGGGGAGCAACAGTCAAATAAAAGAAAAGGCTAATGTAGACATGGCCACAATAGAGACAGACAGGCTAGAACGCAGCTCCAGCCTCTCACAACTGGGTTTATCCCCATCCGTGCTACCAGGTCACATTGTACTGTAAAAGTCAGCTAAGCAAGGCCATCTGCCTTGGCAGGTACGGCCAAAGGCCCTGCTAATAGAGCTGTACTTGCTGCAATCAGACGTAGACAGGATCATTACCAGCAGAGTTATATTGCTCTTTGTCTTGCCGACGTTGACCTTTTTATCCTGACAAAAGCTACTAGCAGAACTCTGCTACAGACTAATACCTGAGGGAGGTTAACAGTCTGTTAGCATCCTTTTATATTAAAACTTCTCAGAAAAGAAAATCTGTCTACATTTGTTGAGGGAAACAATGGCAGAACCCTGCTAGCAAAGGCTACACTGATATACTGCTGTAGCTAACGTGCGTTTCTAGTGTGGATAGGATTAAAGAAGTAGCAAGAAGCCATCAGCTGAAATGCTAGCAGCCAAGTCTTGCCTGCCTCAAGGACGTTCTCATGGAGAATGAAATTAAAGTGCCTGCAGTGTCTCTAGCTTACAGCAAGAGGACATCCATCAATTTTATTTTTCAAAGATTTAAAATGTTTCTTTTTAATGAGCCATTGTTTACAGAAGCCTCTTAGAGGCTATAAAACATTTTCCCTAGCTAATTTTCATCTTTTTAATGGAGTAAAAAACCCATCAGCTTCTTTTCATTTTGTTTCTTGGCTGCACACCAGTGTCAAATCAGTCAGCTGAAACGCGCTAAGTTCTAGTACTCCTCGATTATTTAATTATGGCTGCAGAGGTAAACAGTAAATCTCAAAGTATGGGTCTACTTTCTGAATAAGTATGGGGAGCTATATTAGTTAGGACACAAATCACAAGGCCCTTCAATACTCATGGGCCAGAATATCAACTGAGGTTAGGAAGAAATTTCCTCCATAGTATAACTTCAAAAGGATGATGAACGTTTATCTAATGCAGCCAGCATCAGCTGCTATTGAGACAGGATAGCAGACCAGTCAGAGAACTGGTCTCAACTGGTAGGACAATCCTAGGAACCAAGGAATGTTTATAGGACTCAAACCGTCACTGTGGTAACTGGCTTCTCCACTTCAGGCTGTTCCTCAGCGAACAAAGGCTCCAACTCATGAATGCTTTCCACATCCTCCAAGGACTGTTCACTGCCCAAAGGGTCCAGATCCAGGTTCTGGGAAAGGAAACACAGAGGATCAGTTATTTCAGCAACATGAGCTTTCATGTGTCAGGTCTGTAACAGGCTGGCATTTTGATGAATCGGCCTGCCTTGCTGCCTGAAACCTCATCTCAGCTGTATGCTTACCCAAGAGAAACCCAAACCAGTGAACGAGTTAAAACGGGATGGAAAAATAATACAGATACATTTGGACTAAATTCCTTAAAGTCCTCTAACTCCTGATCAAGATGCCAGCTCACACGTTAAGCCTCCTATTCAAACAGGCTGCCTACCTATCCCCCTGAATCAGCCACGATAGAAGAAAGTGTCTGTGATATCTACAGCCTACGTTAAATCTCGTTAAAATAGCTTTTTAAGAGGGTTAAAATCTGGTGCATTTCCAGTACTTCCTCAGCTCCTCACCTTGTTTGTGTGGGTCTGGAAATTACACACTTGCTGACTGCACAGCTGCCACATGAGACTTGGAGTTGCCTAGTTTGGGACAGCAACTGTCTGTGTGTATGCATGTGCTGAGCCACAAAGACATGCCATCAGACATCGGGATGGTCAAATTTTCCAAGCGCTTTGCTGAGCAATGATAACTTTAGCCATGATCCTGGAACACTGTTGAGAACTAGGCAAAAGTTTTTAGGGTAATTTTCTAAAAAAATGTATTTACCTCATTTATTTCTACAAACAAACCATCTTTTGGTTTGGGGTTTCATTGCTGAGAACTTGGCTTTGCCTGTTGTACACCAAACAGGCTATTTTTAACATTGGTGGTTTGCTCAGAGGGGAAAAAAGTGATGTTTTAAATAGTCTCTTAACAAATCCCCTTCTTCCCTTTTTAAATAGGAAGAGGGGAATCAAAGAGAAGCAACTCCCATTCAGAAGCCTCACAGGACATTCCACATTTTCGGGAAGAGTTAATTTTGCATGGTTGCTGCTAGATGAAGGTCAGTTCAATATTTAGGCTTCTTTTTAAAGACAAAACAAGACAAGAGAATTGCAAAAGATAGGAAAATGTGGGCCATTTGCTGGGAGACCACAGGCACAGTACGTAACTCGTGATGTAATTAAGCACTGCTGAATTCTGGCTTTTATTCCCTTAGTGCCTCTCCCACTCCGATCTTTCGGAGTGGATTTTGGGGGGCATTTATTCTCCTCGGCTATAGGCACCCTCAAGCAGGATATTGCAGGAGTCTATTTTATCATCCTTCCTGTTCAATGAGCACCACACTTGACAGGATTAATGAAGGAATATAGACTGTGATATAGTCAGTAAGACAATGACACCCAGTTCTAAATCTCCATCACCCCTGACCTGTGGTGTAGTAAAAAAAAAAATAACCAACTCTCTTGAATTTGGAGCTCAGAGGAGAGCTAGCTGACTGAGGCCCAGTCTGGACAAGACCAAGAATGTTAGTGGGCTCGGGAAAAAGGCAGACACAGCAATCAGTGAATCTCCTCGCAGCACCCCCAGCTGAGGACATGCAGCCAGCCAGTCTGCCATCTTTGTATTACCAGATCCTGGCTTGGTTTGGGGTGTGCTGGTAACAGTCAAGATCATTTTTTTCACCCAAGCATGGTGAGAAGAATGAGACTTTTCTCTTTAATGCACGGACTGAGGCACAATAATCCATGCCTTGATCACCTCAATCTCTGATTGCTGCAACGTGCTCCAATTTGGACTTCTCTTGAAACCACTCCCAAATAAAAGCTAGTGTAGAATCTGGCAGGCCAATTACTTGGTGTTTCACACCAGCAACACACTCCATCTGTGGTCTGGGATCTGCACTGGCCTCCAATAAGCTTCTGGGTGGAATTCAAGTTGTTAGTTTCAACCTGTACAGTCCTACGTGGTTCGGTCGCCTGGCCCGTGCCAGGGTGTCACAGTGGAGATCAGCAAAGGTACCCGAGAGGGCACAACCTTCAGTATAAAAAGCAGGAGCTAGAACAAGCCCCTCAACTTCTGGAACTCTGCGCACCCCTCGGTCCAAAATAGCCCGGATTTGTTAACCTTTGAGGCTCATCAATTTAGGTACGGCTGAAAGGACCTGATTCTTACTATACGGGCTGTGATGGAGGGTTTTTTTAGTAAGTCTGTTAATGTGTATTTATTTGTGAGTGGGATGAGGAGACCACGCTTCTATTACTGTGGATGTTAATTAAGTGAAGGTGCCTAGAACATGGGATGGACACGTTTACTCACACTTCTTTAATCTAATAAGTAAAATAATGTTATTCCTAGATTGGGCTGGGTGTTGTGCCTGGAACCTGGTGTTAGGTTCTGCAAATGGGGATGTGTTATATGATGTTATATAGTTATGGGTGCTGCATAAGCCAGTGATTTTCAAACCTTTTTTCTTGGGACCCAGTTGAACAAAATCACTTATACCCGCAACTCAAAAACGACATCTTTGAACAATGCATTCCAGTCTTTTGGCAATGGCAGCAGGGAGCACCACAACTTGTGGTTTGAAAACGATCAGTTGAGGCCATGTTTTTAAAGAAGGGAAGGAAAATATTGATCCCCTCTGATAGCAGCTTGTTTTCGGTGGCGGGGGGTCTTTTCCGTATTGCGCTCCTGCGCCGGGGGGCCCTGTGTGCTCCACACTGCCGCTGGGAAAAGTGGCACGGGGGGGGGTCCTTCACTGCTGCACACCTAGGCACCTCAGATATTGGCTGGCCCTAGGTGTGTGGCAGGTTGGTCGCAGCCTGATAGAATTGTAGAATTTAGCTACATGTCAAGGCACACAGAGACTGGGACAGCTGATCTAATCTCCGTCCTGTAGTATAAATCTAAACAGATACACATCAGACACACGAAGGTACTGGGTGCATCAGGGGTTGTGTTTTTCAGACAAAGCCAGCTCCAGACCTTCTTGTAGCCAGGTGGGAAGGGGAACAAAGAACAGCAAAGGATAGGGCAGCAGTAGTCGGATCAATAAAGAGAAGGGTTGTTCAGTTGTAAGAACAGTCTCGAGAACGGAGACATACATTACATATAGTAACAGAGTAAACCAGCTTCAGTGTCATACCTCTGGTTTGCTATCCACAACATCCACTTCAATGCTGACTTCTGCATGTAGGATCTTCTGCTTGGTTTGTTCAATGGCCACACTCAACTTGTGGATGTATGACTGCAGTTCCTCTGCGGAGTCCATGTTCAGCTCAACCAGCGCTTTGTGAAACCGATCCATCTGCCCATCTTCTAGCAGTTCCTGCGGAAAGATCTCACCATAAGTAGCTAGTGGTTGCCCATGGGGCAGGGCAGTTAGAAATGCAGTGAAAGGCCCAGGACAGGCTGCAGGTAGCACACAATTCCATCCGTTGTGATGCAGACTGGCTACCTTAAGAAGGAAACTCTAAGTCTTCAATGCACCATGTGTGAAACAAGATCTGGAAACATTCACAGGTGAGTAGGGCCCAGAGCAGTACCTGCCACCCCCAAGCACACAGTCAACTTGTCTTCCATGACTACCTGAACATAGAGCAACCTGTCCAGCCTCTCTTGATCAAGCTGCAGTTTCTCCTCCCGCCGGCGTGCATTAAGTTCTTGGAGTCTACGTAGCTGCTGCTGCCGCCTCTCCTGCTTCTCCTCCGATGTCAGGGTGCTACCCAGGAGTTTGCTAGAGAAGGGCAGCTGCATCTTGTGCACATTGTTCTCATAGTACTCAGGAGACCGCCACTTCTGCAGCTCTGTGGGAGTGTTTTGAAAGCACAGTAATCTCTTTGTCAGGTTGACACTTTCTCTTGTACATACCCCATTTTGTAAATTCACACCTTAAAGGGCAAGGTCAGAAGAAACATTCTAATTTGGGACCCTTCCCTACTGCCTGGCCAACCCTCTTTCCCTGTTAGCTGCCCCCACAAAGTAGCACCTTGAATGTGAGAGTATATTCAGGTCAGGTGTCTTCCAGTTTGCCTTGCTGCACCCTGATCTGCAGAATGCAAGAAGCATGAAATAGGGAAGTGGTGGATGGGACCTTAATCCATTCTTACAGCCCTTCTGCCCAGATTGTAAATCATGCTGCACTTCCACAGTCCCTTGCAGTCTCTTTTACCGCACAGGATCTTTTCTAGAAGAAGTAAAATAGTTCCAGAGGGGGAACCGCATTAGTCTAGTTCAGCAAACAAACAAGGAGTCCTGGGGCACTTTTAAAGACTAACAAATTTATTTAGCACATGAGCTTTTGTGGGAGAAAATCCCCACTTCTTCAAGCGTCTGATGAAGTGGGATTTTCTCCCCCAAAAACTCATGAGATAAATAAATTTGTAGTCTTTAAAAGTGCCACCAGACTCCTTATAGATAAATAAGAATTCTTCTAGAAAGTACCCATCCTTTGAATTTATCCTTCTTTAGAAGCTGCCTAGAGTGATTTCTGGGCTTAACTACTATGTTTTAGAGCCACTTTGATACACAAAATCTGCTGGTCTGTCAGACTGATTCTCTGAAGTGCCAGAAGACCTCAAGTGATGGACATATGTTATGGATACATGAGAAGCAGAGTGAACCAGCTCAGAAACAGAACTGAAACTGAAAAGTCTATTTTTACCCAATGCAAGCAGTAAAGAAACGATAAAAAGTAAAATTTGATTTAAAAATGTTATCCACCTGAAATAATCGCAGTTATTAGTAACAGAGGGATTTTAAATTAACAAAGATGTTTTTAAAAGAGCATATGATTTTTACCTTGATTTTATCATAAATATTACTTTAAGTTTCTTTACTTTGCGGATTCTCCTTTATGGACTGCTCTGAAATTGCTGTCCCACATGAGCTATAAACTGGACCAATGTATAGCAGGTCACATGTAAAGCAGTTAAGACTTCATGAAGATTGTCAGAATCTCAGTAAAACAATAATGCAGTCTATCCGATAGCGAGGTGGAGGACAGAATTAAACTTGAATTAAAGTTGTGTGGTTATGATTTATACCCAGCCTCACCTTCGATATAATCCTCAGCAATATAGCTGTGTTCATGCAGTATTTCCTCCATGCGGCTGAGAGTGATGGCAGCAAAATGGCCAGGGTATTTCAGCTGCAAAAGGCGCTGAAGATACACAGCTGCTTGTCCTCCACCGAGATTGATACGTTTACAGTTTTTAGCATCCAACCTAAAGACACAAAAAAGACAAATGAAACTAGAAGGTCCAGAATGTCAAAGAATAAAAGACCTACTGTAAATCACAAAGTAGGTAATATTGTTTATAAATAAGTAGACAAACACATATTAGATCATTTCTGCTACCCCTAATACCATCAGCTGTAGGCAATACTCAAAAAGCTTTGTAAGTTTAATTTTTTGTTTGCAAAGTCCTACTGGAAGGTTGTGTTGGGGGTTTTTCATCAAAGATGAAAGCCAGAAATTCTGTGTTCACTGGGACCTGGAAATCCCACAGGGTCACAACACTTCTTAAACAGTGGCACTCAAAACAGGCACAGCTACATTAGTTTCAGCTCCATTAAAAAAAACCAAACTAGATGTCACTCTGGATTAATTTTCCTGCAGTGTGCAATCACCTTGCAAAAATTCAGAGTCACCTTGACTAGACTATTTTGTGAAAAACAAGTCTAGCTATCCTGGTTAATTATAAGCACACATTTTCCCTGCAGAGCACTGTACAACTGGTCATGAGCATCATGCAAAGAGTTTGCCTTTCCCTTAAGCATCAGGTATAGGCCACAGGACCACTTACTGGAGGAAGACTGGAATGCATGGATCAATGGTATGATTGGTATAGCAAGCCCCAGGTGAGAGCTTCACAGACCTGACACCATCTTTCCGATTGCCCATCTAAACAGTCACAACATACGCACCTTTTCTACTGGGTCTAGTATTCTACTACTGGGAAGATTATCCTGTCTCTTTATTTTAGAAACATGGATTTACACTCTGAACAACAAAGAAATGCATTGTGTGTATTCCATAAAGACTACTCTTCACCCCATCATTCAAGTGATATAAGAGCCCAGCTCTCCAAATTTTGCTACTGGAAGACTGACCACACCCACCCTTTCTTGTCTTTAATATAAATTTGAGACTGCAAAGAGATAGGGTTCCAGCATCTGTTTGGACTAAGACACACATTGTGTACTGAGGGAACCTGTTGTATCCACTGTATGCTCTTCTGTATTTTAAATAAGAGCAGCTGTGCATCACTTTGTAGAAGTCTGGGGCCACTCCGGTGTAGGGTGTCACTCACCTGCCCTCTAAGATGGGTAAAATGTGCGTACACTGATAACCGGAAGACACTATCAGACTGTTGCAAGACCAGTCCTGCGTTTTGTTGTGGTAGAAGCTGTACAAGCTGTCCACGCCATAGGAAACCTTTGGGACCTGGTAACATTCAAACAGAAGCTCCGACATCATTTGCCTTGAATACAGAGGATTGCACACTGCTTCTGTTAAAACGATCGGATGGTCAACACAACCCTGTATCAGAGCCATGGGACAGAAAAGATGATAAGAAAATGATGCGATTCATGTGATTAAATACATACTAGACAGACATTTTTTCCCCATTTCTAGTTATTCTGCATATAGACCTTAAAATGAAATGTACTTTCACTATCTGCATCCATCTTTTATTAGTCACCCTCACCCCTACTTGAGAAGCATAATGCAAATCAAATGCTCATGGGTACCAGGAACAGGGCCGAGCAAGACAGAAAAATGAATGGTATGCATTCTATACAAACTACTATATAAAAAAGGTTTAAATGACACAGTAGTAAATGTACCTGAACCCTGTCTACACTGTAGCTTCCACCATTACATCAGCTAGTAGAGAACCATGGGCGGGGTCCTAACTTTAGGAAGAAAATGGATATTTTTAAAACCACTACCACCATGTTTACCCTGACCACAGAAAAGTAGCTGCCATCAGGTCAATCCTTTCAGATCAACTTAGCAGTCAGTGAAGACAGGCTACGTTCAGCTGGAAACTGACACAGTAAAATCACCTTGCAGCACAGTGAAGACTGCCATGAAGGGAGGTTAGGAAATCAATGCGAGTAATGCAAGCTACTCCGTGTAGCTTGTGAACCTTTCCCATCACTGTAGACCAGGCCTAAGTGACGTACAAGCCCAATTCCCATTTCTAAAAGTGACCTAGAAATCCAATTCCAAAGGGGTAGCCGTGTTAGTCTATTGTAGAAAGACAACAAAGTATGATGGCTACAAATGGGCCTCCTAATGCCACCTGGTCTATAAAAGAGACAACTCGGCCAATGAGGACGGGTCACCCAGGGACATGTCTCCAATCTCTCCGCTACAGCCTGGCTCTAAACAACTGTTCCCAACCAAGAGCCGACACTGAGGCCAAGGCCCCGCTCCTGGGACCGCTTCCTTTTACCCCCGAGACCGAACAGCCCGGCCCTGATCAGAACAGAGCCAGGGGACTTCCGGCCAGAACCCGCACCGGATTTCCGAGCGGGACAGGGCTGTGAGAGCCCCCATTGCCTCCTGTTATCGCTCGCCTCCAAACTCTGCCCCCCCCCAGAGCCAGCCCCCCAAGTCAATGCCTCGCCCTGACTGCCCCACTCTTCTCCCCTGCATCCTCCTCCCCCCATCCTGCCCCCCACCACCCCCGGCCCGGCCGGCCACCTGCGAGGCGACGCCGAGGCGCTGGAAGAGGTGGTCGAGGAGCAGCTCCTGCAGCTCCAGCTGGACGGGCACGTTGCGGTCGAAGGGGGAGCGGAGCAGCCAGCGCAGCGGCTCGGGGCTGCCCAGGTCGTTGCCCACCTGCGTCTCGGCGCCGGCCCCGCCCCGGGCCCCGCGGCTGCGGGCCGCCAGCGAGCGGAAGCGGAGCAGCGGCTCCCCGGGGACGGCGGGGTCGGGGCAGGCCCAGCCCGCGCGCGCCTGGAACGAGCCGTTGTCGATCACCAGCGGCGCCGGCTCCGGGGAGCGCACGGCCGGGCAGGGCCCCAGCACCGGGTCCGGCAGCCAGCGGGCGTCGCGGAACGGGAACACGCCGGCCCCGCCCGCCGCCATCGCGGGCCCTCGTCCCCCACCCGCCGGCGCCGGCTCCGCTCCCCGCTCCGCTCTCCTCCTCTCCCCGCCCCGCCCCGCTCCCCTCTCCGCTCTCCGCTCCGGCCGGGAACAGCAGCCGGGCCCAGCGTTCCGGGCCGGGCCGGGTGTGTGTGTGTAAACGGTCCAGAGGGATAGCCGTGTCAGTCTAGTG
>ML685852.1:8042845-8092974 GCA_007922175.1 Pelusios castaneus | reverse complement strand
TCCTGCTAAGATCAGAGTGGAGTCTTTTCCAATTATGCTTTCCCCTTAAACCTTGCAACTAAAATGATGGATGTTAAACCTTTAAATATTAAACCTTTAAATATTTTAATGCAAAGCTTTAATCTTAAGGTTTTTCTTTAGAAATAGTTAACTAAACATTTAGTATACATGTGACTAAGAGAAGCATTGTCTGTTATTTAGAACCAGAGACCTGAGCCAGAAGTAATGGATTCTGTCCCCTACACTACCACTAGCTAGCCGTAAGCAACTCACCAATAGTCTGTTTGGGTTTTGTTTGTTTGAGGTTTTTTGTTTTGGAAATGCTGAGTACCTATACTTGCAATGAAAGTCAATGGGAGTTGCAGCACCTTTGAAACTCGGGTCACTGATTTCCATGTTCCTTTGTTTGCTCAATGTGCAAAGCAGGAATAATAAAACTTTTCATGTTCATTGGGGTGCTGTCAGGTTCAATTAGAATTTACAAAGCACCTGGAGAACCTGTGACAAAAATTTCAAAAGATTGTAAATGCTATATAAAAAACAAACATACATAAACAAGAAAATTAAAAACATGCAAACATTAGTAATGTGCACTTATACACCCTTTTCATCTGACATTTCCCCAAGTGCTCTACAATTAATTAAGCAACATCCCCTCCCACCTCTCCATAAGTGGTTACTAATATCTCACTGATGGAGAAACACACAGAGAGCCGTTAAGTGATTTTCCCACAGTTGCACCATAGGTCAATGAAAGAGCTAGATCTTGTTTCCTTCCTAATATTTCTGCTCTAATCACTACCAAACTCTCTTGTGATTAAAAATAAGCTTAAAACCATGATTCACATAAAAATGAATATTTTTTACCTTTCTTATGAAGAAAAAAAGAAAAAAAAATAGGTAAACAGTTAAGGGACAGTGACCTTACTGACTAATATACCTATCAAGGAAAGAATCGATAAACAAATAGAAATTATATATTTATAGCTATATAATTTTTATGAAAATTGCTCATTGCTCATTTCGGGTGAGGGAGCTGACAAAAACTTTTAATTATAAGTTCTCTTCTTTAGCCATCTCTGCCAGTTTGATTCTGATCACAGTGATTTCTTTCCCTGGAAAGTGTGTCAGTTACCTTCTTTTTGACCATTATTAAAGTGCTTTGTCATCTATTTTTTATAGTAGGCATGAAGTATTATCTAATATATTGTTAATTATTACATTGTATAGTTTTGGAGGATTCCTAATTTATGACTATCTTCTAATTGCCAATATAAGGAGGCGGTCTTACCAGTTTCTTTTTCTTAACTGCCTTTAATCCCTTTTTTCCCTTCCTCAGTGGGATGGGTGTTATCCCTCATATTAGCTAAGCTGAGAATGACAGCATAGTCTTCTTGTGACACACACTGTGATGCTACTCAAAGGTAGCTGCTGAAGCAGAATAAGCAACCAGTTGAAGCGTAGCTTGGCCTGAAACTAGCTATGAGGTATCCTCTGGTTCCTTTGGTGAATGATTTAACCTTTCCTCTCCTCTTTTTTTGGTTTTGTTTGCCATTTGGGTTGTTGTTGATCCTGTGGATTCTCTGGCTTCACCTTTTACTCAACAAAGGTAAGTTTGCTGTTGGGTACATAAATCCTTTTGTATAAAGGCTTTAAGTATTAGCTTTCCTTTTAAAGCACTCTGCTAGTTATTTTTAGGCTAATACAGCTTGTCTCCTAAAGAAATTAAATACTTTCTCAGTGGAGCAGGTTATAAAATCAAGCTCAATATTAGTTGTTTTATCATTTAAGAATGCTTAACTAGAAAAACATGTTATTACTGCAGGATTGGTGGATTTTAAGCACTGGTGTAGCTTCAAGTTGTGGAAGAGTGTTTTGTGGCTTTTAAATAAAATCTCTCTCTCTCCCTCTTTTTTTTTGGGGGGGTGGTGGTGGGAGGAGGAAATCTCAAATACTATGGAGTCATCTCAAGTACTCAAGTAAGTACTGGGTACTTACTCTTCTCCCCCTCAGTCTATTGTTTGTGTGTGCCAGCACTGATGCCTTGTCAAATAATACAAGGACTGAAAGAAAGCTTTTTCAAGGAGAAAAGTATTTGTTTTCATTTACTGATGAGTTTTCCTTCTCTTTGTGATTCCCCTGGTATTTCTCCCCCTTCTTATGTGTCAGCGGCTAATAACAGGCTTGCTGATGTCCCCAAAGGGATAAAGCATTGTTAGTTCTAACCTTGGAGTGTAATTGACTAGATTAGAGCACAGGAATCAATTCTAGGTTCAGAAACCATGATTCTCCCTTGACGGCTTTGCCTTCAGTAAGAATAAAAATCTAATGAAAACATGTCTTCAGCTCAAATTGATGCAGTTTGTTTTTTTTTTTCCAATCATGTAGGGCCCTATGTAGTGGGTTCTTCTGTAGGAGTAGTGAGAATGGATTTTACAGGACAGCCGGGCGGCAGTAGAGGAAGAAGTATTGATAACTAAGGAGGATGAAAATCTCCAATACCCCTATATGTTACGTTTTGACTTGAAGCCCCCTTTCTCAGAAGCTAAGATCTACCACTTTATGGTCCTATAGATACAGATTTACTGAGGGAGGAACCTGAGAATTTTTTAATCCCATGGCTAGATTGCTCTAGGACAGAGACTGCAGAACAAGTATTGTCTTGGTCAAACCAGGGACAACCATGTTTCAGAGTTCACTGGTTACCATATAACCTGTTATAAGTGCTCTGAGGCTCACTGGTATGGATATAACTGAACTGTGAGGGTCATTCAAAGGTTCAGGGTCTGGGGGCAATGGTAACAGACAGACAGACACCTGGGTGCAATGCTGAGGAACTGTCCTGCTTATTCCTACCCATGAAGAGTGGAGCAATGCCACAAACACTCCAGCTTCTGTGCATCGTAATTCTGCTACAATCTGTGTATTAAGTGCCTCTGCATATTATACTTGGCACAGGCAAAATAATTCAAAGATACAGCATCTAGCTGATTTGAGCCAGGTTTTTCCAGGAGAACATCTATCTTAAGTACTTCTAGGGCCCCATCACCATAATACCTGAGTGCCTTACAATTTTCAATGTGTTTATCCTCACGACACCATTGCAAGGCAGAGAAGTGCTATTGTCCCCATGTTACAGGTGGGCAGACATCGCACAGAGGGACTCAGTGATTTGCCCAAAGTCACATGGGAAGTGTGTGGCAGAGTGGGGAATTGATCTCCTGATCACTGCACCATGCTTCCTCTGTACCTTAACAGAATTGCTGCCCCCGGACTAGCCATCATTACCCCTAGATTGCAAGCATTTAAGCACGTTTTAAACCCAAGAGTGCTCCTGTTGACATCAGTGGGACTAGTCAATATATGTTATATGCAACACAGCTGCACTGCTATGGGATTTGTGGTCGACAGGAGAGATCTCCCTTCGGCTGAGTAACTCCTGCCTCAGCAAGAACTGGTAGCTATGTTGGGGAGGAGGGGGAGTTCTCATACTGACCGAACATTGTCCACGCTAGTGCTTCGCTGGTCTAATTTACATCACTGAGGGAGGTGGATTATTCACATGCTTGAGTGATGTAAATTATACTGAAGTAACCCCTAGTGTAGACAAAGGCTCAGTGTTTGCAGGACTGAGGCCTTGAAGGGTAGTTCTGTTCTGAGAAGTGGCAATGTAAAATGGCCCTCCACTTAATCCCGACTCTACCTGGTCTGTTCAGTCAGACCAGCTTACCTAGAATGGGGTGGAGTGTTCCATGTGATTTTACAGCAGTTAACTTTGGAGTCCACACAACCGTGGAAGAGTGAGATGGACTCTATTCCTACCCACGCTTCAAGAGAACGGCTCACTGCTCAGTGGGTTACGTTTGTTCAGTCCCATCATAGTAATAAGGCTGTCCAAGTGTATGAGGGCCTAGTCTGGCTTCCAGAACCCACACTAGGGTTGGGAGATGAGTTAGCAGCAAGGAATCCAACTTGACTCTAGTTGAACTTGTAGGACTGGCACATGGTGGGGGGGAAACAAATCTCTACCTTGTAACCTGAACACATCTGAAATAAAAATCACTGGGACACAATGCATGTGGGATCCCACAACTTCCTAGTAATGTTAACGGAGCCACACTTTAAACGCAGCACTGTACGTCACACTTTCCCCCCACCCTAACCCCGTTCAGTTACTTTCTGTTTAACTGTAAAAAACTATTTTCAGCCCAGCTGCCCTGTGTCAAAGAAATAAAGAAACCATCTTCTGGTCAGCCTGATGACAATGCAGACCCTAAATCTGAGAATGAGTCACCAAGGAATAAAAGTCAGAGTGAGATGCCTGCTATGGAGTCCGGAAAGGAGATGGGGCTAAAGGCCCGGATGGGTCCTAAACCAGCTTATTTGAGTTCAAAACCAAGAGTCCACAGGAAAGGCCTTTTTACTGCAATCTCGGACAATCTGTCATGGGCCCAGGGGACAAGGCCATGTCGCTTTGAGAAGAATGCCCTGTCTAATTTCATGATGGTGAGTGCAGAAGCCACAGCAGTCTTTATGTGAGGGCTGTTTTTGTGTGTGTCTCACGCCTGTCTCTTCTTCCCCACCTCCTCAACCAAACTCAGATTCTGATTGTTTTATCAGCAGGGCAGAAAATAGCCATTTATTTCTATCTGTCCCGTACTAAGCTCTTTCCTATTTGCTGAGGCTCCTGTTCTGGGTAGTACTTAAATATGCTAGGTAAGGACACACTTGAGTGCCGTTATAGATTAAAAAAATATATCTTGAGCATTTCAGAGCTACTACAGTTCAAAAAGCAGACACAGCGCCCCAATAGTAACTTTCACTGCTTTAGTTTTCTTAGTGATTTGATTAAGTGAAAGGGTTCCCACTACTGTGTATAGACAAACTACCTGTGATATGAGTGTATTTATCCTATAGTTTAAACGCTATTCCAGACCCCAAATAATGGGATATGTCTGAGTCTAAAAATTACAAAGACCTCCTCTGCCTTCAGAAATTACTTTGTCCTCTTCACTTACTGGACAAGACCTGAATTCAGGATTCTTCATTTTCCTTGCTGCTGTTGAAGTTGCAAGCATCTAACACAGAGCACAGATTCCAGTGTTAACCTGTTCTCTAAGTGTTTATGACATCATCCACTCCTGGGAGGTCTTGACATGTTAGTAAATTTGGAAAGATCTTTCAAATACTATCAAACCTGTTATAATGTACTTATTGAATATAAATCTTCTGTTGAGCCTGGCTCTTGTGTGTTGATCCTACAGATGGATATTCAGCGACTTCAATGGTGTTCTGCTCTCCATGTAGTTTGGGGACTGGGGCTTTAGATCAGTTTTTTTGCTATGTGCCGGGAATGCTATGTGGGGGAATCAGATGCTTATTGTGGTCTTACGCCTTTTACATCTCATTAGAAATGCCATCAGTTTAAAGAATGCCTTCACCTGGAAAAATCTCTTTCCCTCTTTTTCCTGCTAGCTACTGTGCACGCTGCTTCTTTCTCTCACCTGGAATTTTGGCTGCCAGTTGCTTGAGATCTCTAATGTCCTGAGGATTCAGCTGCTGCCGTCATCTCTGGTTATCTACACAGCCCAGCTTTTCACCCTGCTGAGTGCAAAGGCTTTGAAAATCTTAGATTCCCTGAGACTAGAAATCCGAGCACTGTCTGCTTCATTCATTGGGCGGAGATACAAGAAAACTGAAGGAAAGTGAGGCCACAGTGTGCATGGTGGGGCTGAATTGGAGAACTACATTGGTGTGCAAATAAAACAAGTGGGCTGTTGCGCTCAGCAGTAACTATTCAATGTCCATGAGAGCTGTTAGGCTGGGACAGAGTCTTAGGAATTCTCTAGTCTTGACTGTGAGCTCCTTTTGCTTTTTGTTTTTAATCTGGATTCTTGTGGATGGGCAACTGCACATCACCACAGCTGGCTTCCATGTGGATAAGATCAACAGACTGACACCTTTGGCCGCTCATTTCAAACACTTAAGGGAGTGAACGTCAGTTGACTGTTCAAGCACCAGTGATGCCCCTAAGACGTAGAAAATAACTTCATATTCCAATCAGCCCACTGTTTTTCTGGCCTCTAATTCGTAAGACCCCAAAAGTTGGAAAGTAGCAGATTTTCCAGTTCTCAGCCCCTGTGAAATCGAGCAAACCTCCCTTGGCTTCATTGCTGCACAATATATAGTCATTGGCACAAGAATTCTCTACTTCTGCCCGTGTTCCTGATACATCCTTTTTAAGCACTTAGCATCTTGTGTATATGATGCCAGGTGGTGCTTCAAATGTAAGGTGTACATTTGTATCCAGAAACTTCAGTTGGCTCTGCTAGGTGCAGGGACTAGTATATGGCTGATGGAAATGAGGGCAGCCACTGGTTTGTGCCCTAAGGGAATACCTGATAGACGCATTGGCTATGTTTACACTTGCAAGTTAGGACGACTTAAGGAGGCTTAAGTCGACTTAACTTAGTCCCTGTCCACACCAGGCTTTCATTAAGTCGACTTAAGAAATTCCTTAAGTCGACTTAACGAAAGCTTAGGTCGACTTAACAAGAACCGCCGGTTAGGTTGACCTAAGCCTTAGGTCGACTCCTTAGGTCGACCTAAGCACAGTGTGGACGCTTAAGTCCACTTTATTAGGTCAGTTAGGTCAACTTACTAAGTCCCCGTTCAGGGGAAGCACTTTGTTAAGTCGACCTTATTAGGTTGAGTTAACAAAGTTGACTGTAGTGTAGACCTAGCCATTGTGAGCAAAAGGGTCACTGACTGGGCGCAGTAAGCGCCTGACAAATTTTTAAACGGCCAGTACATCACAGCAACACACGGGCTGTGCCATTGTTCTGCAATGAAAAGGTGGACATAGATTGAAAGAACCTTAATGTTTCCTAGAGAAGTTTGTCTTACATAGAAGTACATGAAAAGATTGCAGAATGCTTGAACTGTATTAACCTATGCTATTTTTGCAGCATGTCTTGTGTGTATGTTGTCTTCCCCTAGGCCATTTACAAAAACCAGACACTGCATTTCCCGGGACCTCTCTGGTTGCTAAATTCTAAATAAATCATGTGGCAAACTGCAGAAGAATGAATAAATGGTTTATTTAAAAAGAGTTTACTTGTCATTCCTCAGCTGGCTGGGGCTAATTAAATCTGCTCCCGTATCCACACGTGGAAGGTGAATACAGGGCTCGGATGATTCTTATTTTAGAACGCTCCTGTGATGATGAATAAAAACTTTTGCTTCACAGTCTGACCAGGCTAAATCAGTGCTGTCACGGTGGGCCAAGTGACTGGAAGAAGGTCTGTTCTCTTTCCAGTTCACAGTGGTGTGTATGTACTAGTCACTGGCTTGGCAGGTGTCTGACACCACAGCCTCAGGAAGATGGGCCAGCTTAAATATTTAAGATAGCTGCCAGTGGACTGGAACAGCTTCTTGCTATTTTTACTATGAGCTGTAGCTTGTAGATACAATGGGGGGTTGTCTGAGCTTCTCTGATCTTTAAACGATTGTGACATTTCCTTCTCCTTGAAGTAGTAAGTGAAACATACAACAAAGATTAGGAGCTAAAATGTACCCATGTAGCAGTTCACTGAAGACTAAAGCAAAATTTCCACTGAAATTTCAACCTCATTTTCCTAAGAGCTTAGAATCAATAGTTACTCTCCTGTCCGATCCAGTGGGACATGAACCGGTAGAAAGTAATGAAAGGATATGTTCCCCTGTTTCTTCCAACTTAAATGTATGTATTCTTCCATTTCTTTTCTCTCTTACTGTGTCATGTTCTACTGAAGCAGTAGAAAAGTAAGTATTTGTAACCAGCTCTTCCCTCTTACAGATATATACCCGAGTCTTGTATATCCCTCGTTATTTGAGCAGCAGCTTCATCTGACCACAGACCTAAGCCCACACAGTAGCCCATAGAACCATTCCCCCTCACAGTGGGCTAGCTTTGAAATTATCATCTGAGTTGGAGTCCCTCTAATGGCATGATTCGCATTGATCTACTGGTTTTGAACCTTGCTGCCAAGGCTTTTCAGGGGTAGAAGAAACATAGATTCAGAGTAGTGAGTTTCCATAGGTCTTTATTATAAAGATGACCTTTGTGCACCCACTTCCATTTACTGCATTTTGCCAAATTCATAGGAGTGAGCTGAGTCCCTTTAGTTTAATATGTTAGCCTAGAGAACTCCCAGCCACACCTGAGCTCCACCCACAAAACATTCCTTTGCAATAGGAACCAGAAACTAATATAATATGCTTACCCCAGACCTTAATTCTCTTTGCTCGGAAGACTGGCATGGGAATGAAGGATGGCTGGTAAAGACAGTTTCTCCACTCAGGTCTGCTGCAGTAGTGCAAATGAAAGGAGAAAACAAATGATGTCCCTGCATCTTGAAGGCTTTCACGTCACAAACTCTGAAATGGGCTTAAGTGGCAGGAGGCTCAAGATGAATACTTCTGCAGTAGCAAACAGTATTCAAGACCTGAGATGCTGCCAGGTGCGAGGTACCAAGCCAACCCCCCAGATGCTGTAATGAGCAACATCACCAGCTGGCAGAGGCCTAAATGAAGCAGGCCCGTGGCAAGCTGGCTGTGCCTGAAGCCAGCAGAGAACACTTTGCTTTACATGAAGAAGTGAAGTGAAGCTAGTTTTGTGGGATCTACTCTCCCTCTAGGTTTCATTAAGTGACATGTTGTTTTAAACCCAAAGCAAATGGATTGCCAGCCACCAGTAAATTTACTGACAGTAAAAAAAAAAAAAAAGTATAATTTTAGTAATCAGAAAATCTGTAAATAAATGTAAATGTCAGTAACATGGGATAGAAATAAAACATTGTGTTTTGACAGTGATCGTCATCCAGGCTCACTTCCTGTATCCTAAAACTACACTGACCCTAACTTTATCATTTCACCTGCCCACAGCACCTGACTGCTCAATCAGCGGCGGCTCAGCCAATTGGGAAACCCCAAATTCCTGGGACAGAGGGAGCAGCACTTTTGGGAGTGTCAGTAAACACTAAAATGCAGGGCTGGTAACCCCAGCACCAGCCCCGATCTTTTCCGTTACTCTGGGTTTCCCGGCACCAGGCGCCGCTGCCCTTTTCTCCGCCTCCACAAAGGGCACCCCGACTTCTCCCCCGGGCTCGCTCCGCCTTCGCCTGGGCGGTGCCTTGGGCTGGCCCCGCTGGGCTCCTCCCTGCAGCCCGGCTCTTTTCAAACCCGGCCGGTCCCCGCTCTTTTCCCCCGGATCCCAGCCCGCGGCTGCTGGGGGATCGAACCGAGCCGGAGTCGCTCCCGCCTCCGGGACAGCGCAGGTAGGAGCCGGGAACGCCACCCTCGGGGTCTGGGCACGGGAAGCTGCGCCCCTCGCCAGGGCATTGCGGCGGGGCAGGGGCGCTCTGTCTGCCCGTGGGGGAGAGGTTTGATTTGCTCCCCCAGGCGTGATGGGGGGTCTGGGCTCTGCAGCACCCCCGCGTCGTCCTCCCCTGTCCCAGGGCGGCCTGGGCTTGCTCTGGGCACAGCTGTGGTTCGGGGGAGCCCGGCGTGGGAACGCATTAGTCCAGCCAGCGGGGACCAGAGAGCAGTGGCTTAGGAGGCATATTGTGCCCCCCACCTAACTTTTTCTCCCCCCCCCCCCCAGCGTTGCATATTGCTAGGACCTGGTTAACCTCACCTTTTCCTGGTGCTGTGTAATCACTGCTGGGGGGGGCTCAAAAGCTGCTGTGGTGCATCGGGCCCCTGACACTGCTGTGCTGGGAGGTTCAGCTCCTCTTGCGATGCTGGTGAGCCCCGAGTTTCTGAATGAAGCCCCCTGGTGTGGCCTGGATGGTGTGACCCTGGCCTTTTTGGCACAGAGTGCGGGTGTGCACCCGCAAGCGTGTTGGCGAGGACCTCATCCTGCACTTTGGTTCCTGCAGAAGGCGGCGGGTGCTGGCACCCTTGGCTTTGGGTCATTTGCATAGATCTAATTGCAGCATCTGAGCAAGTCTTGCCTTAGCTTAGGGTGAGACTTAACATCCAGGGAAGAGCCACCATGATTTATTTTTAGAGATCTTGGCCAAGCCTTTTTATCATGAATGGATGGCTATGTTATTGCTGGCTAGGGCTCCTGGAGTATCTGAGCTGGATTGGTATGTGCTGTATGGGGTGGCTATAATCTATTTTTTAAAAAGTTTGTTGGCAATTATCTTGTTGTTTTGGTTTCTTGAGAACTAAATCAAAGATGTGCAGGCATACCTGACTGTATTGACGTTCCCCCACCTGGCTGTACTAGAAAAAAATGAGGAGTATTTAGACTCAGGCTTGGATTTGAAGTTTATTTTCATAAGATTTTTGGGCTGCATTCAAACCAGATCCAGAGAATAGGGCCTTCTCACTTTGGATTCAGCCAAGAATCACAACCGTAGGCCTGGAGTTTCAAATCTGAATCCTTTCTCCTGTGAAAAGTCAAGTCTTGATATTTGGGCTCAGGCCCAGCTGTATTTCCTACTGGTTGTGAAGTACTGTGACTTCATTTTATCACTCTACTGTTACATGCAAGTGCTATTTTGTAAGCAGCAGCAGAGGCACTGCAGCTGTCTGCCTGCAGACTCAGGAATGATGCAGCGCATCTTCTGATTTGGAAGGTTATTTCTGCATTCATGGAGAACAGAAACTTGTGGTAAATGAAAGCATCAGACATCTTTGGCTTGAACTTTGTTACTCAACAGGGAAAAACCTTCCATTCACCTTTGGCAAGTCAGTGGATTATTTTTCAAGCCTGTTTGTATTGCTATATGTAGGATGCTCTCCATACTGAAAAGTTTGAATCTCTCTGTTCAATCTACCCTTTTGCGGTCAACTGGGAACAAAGTTAGTACACGGGGGGGGGGAAGGGGGGGTGTCTGACTTGAAGGATGTGCCTGAGGCTCAAGCACAGGACTAGGAGTCGGGAGACCTGGATTATGTTTTTAGCTCTTCTGCGACAGGCATTCTCCGTGACCTTGGAAAAGTCACTAAAGATCTCTGTGCCTTGGTCTTCTTATCTCCAAAACTGCCACTTCTCAGGCATATTATGAGCTTAGTTTGTGTTTGTAAAGTGTATTGGGACCTTTTCTAGAAGGTACTATTGTTTTTTGGAATGAACAGATCTTTAAAGGTGTTCTTGGGGCTCAGGTAACTGGAAGAATTGGAAAATGGTTTCCTGGATCATTCTAATTCTGTCAAGGAATAAATAAAAATGGCCTAATACAGTGTGTGCGTGAGGGGTGGGGGGGAGGAATGTTAATTTATTGTACAAATAACTTCTGTTTCCTATGAAAGCTAAGATGATATTTTGTATAGGGGGTGTGTGTGTGTGTGTGTGTGTGTGTGTGTGTGTGTAAATAAAGCAGCTGGTGTTGTGTCAGTAACATAATATATATAAAATAGAGCAGAGGACTGGTAAAAACTGAGAAGTCTAGTTGTGGTAGTATCACTTTATAACACATTGAGTTAAGGAGGAGCTCGATTAATTGTTTTTCAAAAGTGATGTAATTTGGATCCCTTCATTTTTGACTGCTTTACTTTAACGCTTGTAAGGAACTGGATTCTCAGAATCTGCTCTGTGAAAACCATACCCTCTTTAAGATGTCTCATATCTATTCAGGTTGAAAATCTTAGGCAATGCCTTGGTGTTTAGATTCTCTGCTTTCTAAAACAAGAGCATGCAATTATTTTATGTACCTTGCTTTAAAAAAAAAAATTCAAATTCTACCATACTTAGGTATCCAGTTGGCTTTTTAAGAGGTAGAATTTGCTGCTAGATGTGTGTTCTGTTGCCAGTTGCATCTTCCACCATTTGTACTATCCTAGAACTTTACTATTATTTTCCTAACTGGCTTTTTTGTATGGTGTGGTCCTCACGGACACCATAGGGTGCTTATTGTAACTTCTGTTATTTTTAATGAAAAAACATAGTGTCTGAGTTTTGTGGCAATTATCACTGTGCTATGCATGTGCCTTTATAAAATATACTTATTAGGGGGAGAAAACCCAAACTTAGCATCCTTGGAGGACAACTTTTTTTCAACTTATTTTAGGATCGGAATGAATTCTTTGAAGCCTTTACCTGCTTACACTGCAAAGTTATGGAGGCACTTGGTGTCCTCAGGGCAAACTGAAGGAGAGTGTGTCATCGTCCTCAAACACATGCAGTCTTTTCAGAATTCTTGTACAGTCCAGGGGGACTATGATTAAATATTCAGTCTTGCTCAATTTGATGTCTGGCAGTTTTACCGCTGATTCCAGTGGAAATATTGTTTCTTTGCTTTGCAGTATTATGAAATGTGAGGTGGACTTTGATCTCTTGCTCACAAGCTAATAATCAGGTCCCTTAGGGCTAGTCTATACTTGCTGCGCTTTTCAGCCACAGTTGACGGAAGATACGCAAGGTATGTAAAATACCTTGCATATCTCCCAGTGACTTCCTAACTACCCTTTACACGCTGAGCTAAGCCACCCAGAAATGGCATCTGGTCGGCGTAGCTACTCCACTTATGGGGCTGGAGTTTGTGCTTTGGTTCAGAAATCGGCTGAGCGTGTAATAGACCACTCAATCGAACACACAAGAGTGCACTGATGGTGACGAGTTTGCCACCGTCAGTATAGATGTAGCCTAAGATTTCATAGGAAAGATTAGTGATATAAATTACAAGTTTTCCAAAAGTGTGTCTTTTTTTAGAAAAACCCAAACAAACCAACCCCAATTCCCAACCTTTCCACTACCTGGCATCTGTCTGAGGTTTCTGCTCAGGATATGGATATACACTGTTTATTTGAGGCTCTGTCTCTTTTATGTAACTTGTCATCGGAGTCTGTTCTGATACTGCACTACACCCTGTTACCAGGAATTTCTCCATCTTCAAGCATCTGATGAAGGGGGATTTTCTCCCACCAAAGCTCATGTGATAAATAAATGTTAGATTTTAAAGGTGCCCCAACACTCCTTGTTTGTAGTGCAGTAGTTTGCATCCTTATCTTGAAGGAGCTGGGCAATAGCTGGGCTCATTGTAATACGTCCTTAATGAGAAGCAAATGTCATTACGAGGCTCTTCAGACCAGTCCATTTTCACCTGTAAGCAGAAAAGTTACATTTTGGTATTCGTCACTTTGCCACCAGAGGGTGCAGTGAGAACAGCACAGTTTTCACTTCCCTCAGGAAGATTTTTGGCAATGTGACGGTTTGATTGGAAGAGCAGATGTGGACTCATAAGGACGGCTCCCAGCATTCTGACTAACCTAGAATCATAAATCGTTGCTTGGTCTTTGGTAGACATTTACTGGGAGGCATACTGCGGCTTTTCTGTTTTGGGCAAAAAATATCTCGGACAAAAGAATGCAATCATACAAGTCTGCAGGTTCCCCCCCCCCCCCACCGCCAGATTCACATTTTTTTTCTTCTTGACACCGGAAAGGCCAAAACAGGACCATAAATTCCGTGTATTATGGTTCTGAATGGAATTTAGGTCCCTTACTCAGCAAAGGGGTAAGATTCTCCATGCATTCATTGTTCAAATGTGCATCATTGGTTTGAGTTGAAGTCCTACAAATGTTTTAGTAATGATATTCTGTATGAGCCATGGCACCAAAAACACCCTAATAAATCTATATGACCTCAGTTTTAACTGGCACTGGTTTGGGATTTGAATGTTACTGAAAGAATTGAAGGAATTTTTCTAAAGGGACATCTTTCAACAACAATTAAGATATTTTAACTGGACTCCTTTATTTTTTAAAGTGGCATCTGCCTAGGATACTTCCCTCCTCCCCCAACATACTATATACAATACATTTTTCTTAATTCATTTTTTGTAAGGATTTTGTATCCAAATTAATAACTGCTTGAGTTATTCTAATCTGTCAGGAACATAAACATGGTTTAATTATTTTCCATAATAGCCTTTATTACATTAATTTAGTTCTCCCTTTTTACCCTAAGGTAAACAAGTACCAAACATAGCTTATGCAAGAGAATAAGCTAAAGCTATTTTTCTACTTAACAGAACCATTACGAAGCACAGCAAGACTGCTAGCTAATTAAACCTGAGGACTATAAAGTATGGAAACGATCAATTTAAAATGATTAATCTGTATATCATCATATTCTTCCTTCAGCGTTCATAGATGATTTTAGAAATAATTGATGCATTTGACTTTTGTATTGAACAGTACGTGACTAAACGCAAGTCATTACTGCATACTTGAGATTTTGTAGCTGCAAAGTCCTGCCAATCGCCCTTGGGGAAGAGCTGGTCTGTATTAAGCACATGTTGCCTGGAATGACATTAACATCTAAACCTGGAATCTACTTCCTCCTAATTGTGTCGAGCGAGCTGATCCTTTCTTTCATTATTACATTGGCTTTCAGACTGGCAGGTTGTGGTTAATGCTTGAAGTGGCACAAGAAATCTAAAGGAAACTAGAAAGGCAGCATAGTTTACAATGAAGTCCATTCCTTAGGGTAGATCATTCTATCCGTTTACAATGTGTTCAGATTTTTTTCTAATCTTCTGAAACTTTGCTTCATCAGTGTAGGCTTTTGATTCCTTCCAAGATAGTTGTTTCCATCCAAATAGCATCTCCATCAGCTATCCATGGAAGCTTAGGAATCAAGGAGTGAACAGTTAAACTTTCATCTGCTTCATGGTTGTGGAGAACATTGTTACTAAAGTAATCTCGAAAGAGCTAGATGTAACACATCTGGGCAGTGTGTCATGTATCCCTCTCTGTGGCTAGCTCACAGAGAAATAGCTGCCTTGCTGCTAGTGTTAATGGACTTAGTTGGAAAGGCCTGCGTTTTGGTGTTGGGGGGTCATTACGTGCAACTAGGTGACTGTCAGCCACAGCTTTCAACAATCCCTTCCCTCTTGACAAAATCCAAGTCAAATTCCCCTAATCAAGTGAGTTTTTTTTAGTTGCAACGACACAACTCTTCTCTTCCTATAAGTTAACAGAATTTTTCTAGCTTTGGCCCCTGCTGTGCTGTGAAACAATTCCCGTAGTGCGAAAGGTTAGCATGACGAATGTTTTTTTTTCTTATTCAGAGATGGGAAACGTTCCTGAACTCGGCCCTGAGACAAAGAAGAAATAAAACTCAGCCATTAGTTAATGAGATGGCAATGGTTATTTTCACTTCCCTTCTTGCTCTCATTTCCTCAGTTCATCCTTAGCTTGCTGGCTGTGTGTTTCTTGTGGAAAAGTTCTACAGAAATTAATGAGAGAGTAATTTCTTTAGAACCCTATAATTTAATGGTGGTACCCTTTCTATAGATTTGAGGGGGAGGGGAAATATATAGAATTATATAGCAGGGTTATAATTCTCAGTTAAATGATATAGGATGTCCCCCAACATTCCCCCAAATCCAACAAACACTCTGTGAAAAGGTTAATTTCGCTGATAAATTCTGTAAGACTCTTCTATAAGGACTTATTTATGTCTCATACTTACAACTTTTCCATGTTCTAGATACAACATATAGATTATGAACACAAATCTTTATCAGGCAATGAATCCTGCAAGAAGAAAAATAACCTCAAAGGATTACACCAAATCTGTGGAGTAGATGTGTGTGTTAAATAGACTATAAAACATTAATTTCATAGGACAAGCTGATTTGTAGCAGGGCTGGTGACCACAGGATCTAGGACACTTTATTCAGGATCTGAATTTTTGGAGGTGCAGGGCACTTAACACTTCTGTTTGAAGTAAAAAGTAACTTTGCCTGATTATCTATTCTAAAAACAAAGAGAAGGATGGGATTCTCAAAGGACCCTAAAGGAATTAAGGACCAGTTTCCACTGAGATTCAGTGCGGCTTGGGCACCAGTTATCTCAGGCTCTCTCAAAAATCAAACCCTAGGGATTAATCCGTGCCTCAGTTTCTCTGTCTGCAAAATAGGGATAACTTCACTTCCTCAGGGGATTGTATTTATGTTGCCAAAAGCCATAAGTGCTTTGAGGGCTTTGGATGGAAGATGCTAGAGATCAGCAAAACATTGGATTATCACCAATAAGTGTATTTTCCTGATATGGACTTGCAGATCCTATGAACTTTCATGGGAGAGATGGGCACTGACATACAGGCAGTGTTCTGTGCCAGTGGAGATGGCTTGAGACACCTAAATGAGATGAGACACCTAGATTACCTTGAGGTCTGGATCGAGATGATGATTTTTGTGTAGTCCCCCTTTTTAAAGTTAATTGTTACTATGATGTTGTGATTTTTTTATTTTATTTTTTTATTTTTAAGTATTATCCCCCTTCCAAGGCTGTTAAATTTAAGAACATTATGACCATTATTGTCAGGTAGTTCAGCTATTTATTACCTCTTGGTCCAGATCCTGTGCTTCACTTAGGACTAAATCAAGGATTGCCTCTCCCCTTGTGGGTTTCAGGACTAGCTGCTCCAAGACGCAGTCATTTGTGATGTCTAGGAATTTTATTTTCCCATCATGCCCAGAGGTAACATATACCAGATCAATATGAGGATGATTGAAACCTTCCATTATTACTGCACTTTGGGCTTTTGAAGCCTCTCTAACCTTCTTTGGTAGTTCAGCCATTGCCGCCATCCTGGTCAGGGGGTCAGTAATATATTCTTAGCGCTGTACTCCTTTTATTCAGGCGTGGACTACATATTGACACTTTGTAACTCTTTGGGGATTGAATGCACAGCTAGTGTAGGGCAAAAAATGGGTTATTTTGCACAGAAAAATTAAAATTTTCAGAGAAAAAATTTTGAACCCCCTTTCCCCCCCAGGTTATTTTGTCTGAAAGCAAAAGTATTTAGATTCTGAAATTCCACTGGAGTGCTCAATGGGAGATGTAGTTGGGGAGCATCATGCTCCTTTTTTCCCTCTATAGGCTGGGCTGGCTCCCTGGTTGAATTATGTCTCTCAAGATGCACCAGTGTCTACTTTGTGAGTGGAGGTGGTGCATCATGGTGGTTGGATGCCGATGATGCCTCATGGGAGGTGTAGTCCAATCAGGAAGCCACATCCAGAGAGGCATATGGGAACACAAAACACCTGAACTACAATTCTTATGAGACACTGCGGTGACACTTATGAAATATTTTGGTTCCTGGGCGTTCCATTTTTTTGACCGAAGAAAAAAATGGAAATTTTCCGTGAAAAGCAGAAACTCTTTGCAAAACACTTTTTTGTTTAGCTGAAAATCCTGTTTTTCTGACAGAACAATTTCAAACAGCCAGACTCTGAACTCAGGCCCAAGGATCACAGGCCGGTGGTGGTTGATCCAAATGAGTAGCTAGATTGTTTCAGTAAGAGGCTTCTATAGTTGTAGGGCCAGCCACACTTGTCTGTCTATCCACTGCTCTCCACTTCAAAGGTGATTGGTGTGCTGGTGCTGTGTGTACATGGTCTGTGAAACACATGGGGATAAAAGATACAACACAATCATCCTCACCTGGAGATTAATTTTTGTGATCTGAAAGTCTGTGGGTTAAAACAAGTGAATCTGTGTGAGACGTAGCATTCTGGGTGTGTCTGTGGTTTCCTTTGGCCCACACAGCATTGCAAATACCAGTTCAGTTCAGCCTGACAGTGAAATTAAAAGCATCCTGCCGAGAGGTGTTGGTATGGGGATTAAATTCTTTCTCATACAGAGAGCCTTTATTTTTGGCATGTCTTCATCTTGATGACATAAATATAAATCTTTCAAGAATGCGGATGTTTGTTTCAGGCATGGATGGGGTCTTTCTGAAAACATCCTTCCTTTGTGGACGTGCTTCAGAGTGGGAGGAGCTTCAACCCCAAAAGCCCTGAGCTAGATTAATAGATTCCAAGGCCAGAAGGGATCACTGCGATCTAGTCTGACCTCCTGCATAACTCCCAACCCCATGAATTCCTAGTCACATCTTTTTAGAAGAACCGTCAATCATGATTTAAAAATAGTCCATGATGGAGAATACACCATGATCCTTTTAAAAATTGTTCCAGTGGTTAAGTACCCTCACAATTAAAAAAGTTTGTCTCATGTCCAGTCTGAATTTACCTAGCTTCAGCTTCCAGCCATTGGATTGTATTATATTTTGCTAGATTGAGGAGCCCAGTATAGATCTTTGTTCCCCATTCTGATGCACACTGAACTCAGTGGACTGCTTCAGATAGCTGTGGGTCTGATCCATAATTGTCTGTGACAATCTAAAGTGTCTTCTAGCTTCCTCTCCCTACTCCAGTCTCTGAGAATTGGGCCCTAACGATAAGTCGGCGCTGCTATAAAAAGCCTGTGGCGCCAACTCTGATTCCAGGCCAACTGGCTCAGGCTGCAGGGCTAAAAATGTCAGGGTAGGCATTTAGGAACCCAGGCTCTGAGACCCTACCCCCCTTGTGGGGGTTTGGAGCCTGGACACCAGCCCACACCTGAATGTCTACAGGGCACTTTCAGCCCATAGCTTCGCAGGGTTCAAGTTGAATCAACTGACTCAGGCAAGCTGCAACCATGTTAGGGTACATCTTCATTTCACAAGACCCATAAGTGTTATGCCACAGAAAGTTAGTGGCAGGGTGAGCACAGAACACCAGTCACTGAAGTCTAGCCCGCCTCACCACACACGTTGAGTGTTTAGTTCTCAGCCATGAGATTCTGGGAGAAACCGAGACAACTCGATGCAGAAGAATAAGAGGAAGAAGGCCTTCCACCTCACCTCACCTCACTTGGAAAAGCTATTGCATGCCAGACACAAGCTGCTTAGTTTAAGTGTCTGGCGGCGCACATTGGCTCCTGTCAGAAGAGTTGGGTGAGTGGAGAGAGCTCGTTGTAGCTGAGTATCTCTTGAATCCATGGGAATTAGATACTCTTAGAAAGAAGCAAGTCTGCCACAAGTGCGTTGCTGTATGGCATGGAAAACGATCAAAGCTTTTGATTGGTGGATGGCTTTGAAATGTCTGAGTTAGGAACATGACTCTCCTCCCACATGGCCCTGTGGGGAGTTAGTTGAGTATGCAATTCCACATTGTAGTCTAACCTCATTATACAGGGGCAGACTGAAGTCTGAAACTGTCTGTAGTAAATGTCCTGGTGTCTAAGCATACCTGGAACACAACTACCGCACGGTAAAAGTTGAAATACTGTGTTGTGTCACCAGGATAGAGCAGGTTTTTGAAATAATGAGGGTGGATTGTTATACGGAACTGAGAAGAAGGTGTCTGCTCCTATAAGCTATTCAAGGGCTTGGATAGAGCTGGGAGAAGCTGAGGTATAATGCTGTATCCAGTGAATTGGGCTCAGTTTATTCCAAGCTCCACTAGTCTGGTAACAGGTGGCCAATGGATAATGGGATTGGAAGGATATCCTTTTTGGGCAACACATAAACAAAATACACTGCTGACAGTTGTTTGTCTCTGCCAAGGTGAAGCTGAGACAATGTTCATGTTGAAGAACACAGCTAGCACAGTGGAAGGAAATCGTCGCCTGCCTTGTGCTGGAAGCATAGCGTGAGGTTGCAGTGTATACATCCTTGCAGCTGATCTGAAAGGCAGCTGCTTGACTGAATAGCCCCGTAGTCTCTGGACTTGCTCCAGTTTATGTACATGAGTGTTAAAAATAAGGAAACAGCCGGACAGCTCTGTTCCAAAGGGACCATTTCCTCTGCCACTAGCTGGAGAGAGAGGTTACTTTTGGGAACAATAGAGCTGATGATTGAGGCCATTAGTTCAAGAATCTGAGGTCTCGATTCCTTGGTGCCCTTGGCTCTTTTCTTCCAAAGTAAAGGTACCATAAAGTGGCCATATGATTCCTGCACCGGGAAATGCCCCCAGGGGGGCTGGAGTTGGTGGAAGCAGCTCTATGCCTGTCCTGGCTCAGGGAGCATGTTGGGAGACAGTGTGGGTGGCTGGGCTCTTCATCCACTTCTGGCTTCCAGAACAGTCCCTAGTCTGGACCCAGGTGCAGTTTAGGATATGTTTCCAGGCTGATCTTAACTTGCACCAAGAGCCTAACCCTAACCTATCCTCAGAAGAGGCTCAAATGATAAAGCTTCTGCAGGGTGTAATCCCCTCCCCCATATGTTGTAATGGAGTTCTCCTGACTGAACAGAGTAACATTGTCCAACATATAATGCGACAACCAAAACCATTCTGATCTGCTGCAGTAAAAAGCCCTTCTCGGACTTTTGGGTTAGTGTATTACAATACTAGCTTTTGTTTTCTAACCACAGTGAAAGCAGAAGGTTCACGGCATGGACTTCTGCTGTGGTCATGTCTGTCTGTCTCTGCAGAACTATTTCCTGCAAAGAACTGCAAACCAAAATGCGAGCTAAGCCCTGCCCTGGTCCTAGAGCGTGCTTAATGGAATTACCGGCAGCGTGGATTGAGAGAGACTGTGTTAGCTTTTCTGATCTGAAATGTGTGTCTCAGTTGACTACAATGCAGTTCTTACATCAGTAGAAATAGAGGCAGGCCTGAAGCATTAAGATAGATCCAGTTTGTGACATTTAGAATTATTTCAAATTATTAAAAAATGTTTTGCATGCAATAGGGAAGTGTCAGGAAGATGCTTACATACTTCACTAGAAGATTTTGAACCAACTCAATTTTTTGTTCCCTAAACTATTTTTATGTTGTCACAATAAATAAATAAATAAATAAATCCCAAGAACTTCCTTACCCTCAGTGGCAGAAAGAAACGGACTTGGATTAAAGCTGTAAAACACTTTGCCATTGAGCAATCAAACTCCCCCAGTGTGGGCTTTTCTTCAGTAGCATTTTTTTTAAATTTATTCGGGGCAGACTGTCCGTGGGTGCAAAAATCCTAGCAGCAAAACGGGTACTTTGCTGCTGTGTTGGGGGGTGGAAGATGCGTAGCTGGGGGGACAGGAATTGCTGAAATGCTACAGGGTAGGTGCTTCAGCACTTCAGCTCTGGAGTAATCGCCAAACATGAGGCATTACATTGCAGGGTTAAAATTAGGAGGTCTGGGTGAACTGGTGTGGCCACGAGGCTGTGATTTCCCATCCACACTGTGGAGAAATGGTTGCAGAGTATGTGTGCTGAAGGCATTGCCCCTGGTGTTCACAAGCAAACACTAGGAAGACCTGGAACAGACTCTGCTTGTGCAGGTATGGTGAAATAGAGACGTTGTATGCTGAAAATCCTCTGGCCAGTGAGTGGCTGGCTTCACTCTTATTTTTTCTTACAATAGGCTTTGTGGTATCTTCCAATTGCCAATAAATTGGCACCAAGTCTTAGTCGTGTAGAAGCTATTTTCAATCCATGTGAATTTCTAGAGCTCAATGTGTGGAAATAGGACCCAATTCACAAGGCTCTCCAACTGCCTTTGCGTGTGTCACATGCACCATCTCACAGCTCCAGGCCTCATCCTGCAGACGGTTATTCCTGGAAGCAGCCCCATTGTCTTCAGTGAATGCTGCCCTCTGCCAGCCTTGTCAGGGAGAGAGGATTCCTGTCGCTACCGTTTCTGTGTCCCTCTGTGCTAGCGTATAGGGCAGGGGAGATTTCCCTTAGCACAGCACTGCCAAAGCAAATAAGGCCGTTGGCCAGTCGGCTTAGGGGTGAGGCTTGCAGGGAGCATGGCAGAGTGGACCTCCTACCGCAAGGCTCTCTTGCTGTTCTGAATAGCACAGGCGTGCTGCAGCTGCACCAGTTCAACTAATCCAGCATCCCAGAGGCACAAAGATGGTTTAAAACCACCTTTTATGCTGTGCCGGTGTGCGCTGCACTTCCTAGAGGAGAGCACACAATCACACCCTAAATGTTTAAAGGACTGCACCCTAGATCCATTTCAAAATCAATTGAGTGAGCATGTTGTTCAGCTACATCACTCATAACTGGTAAAATAAATACTTGGACAACTTAAAGTGACTAGGGCAGAGGAACTCGAGGTTTTACTGAAGTCTAGTAACTACGAGAAAACCCTTTTGGCAATCTTAAGGAAAAAAAAGAGACCTTTGCTAGTGTAAGATATGGTGCTTTGCCAGGCGAAAAGCATTAATAGAGGGAATCCAATAAAACCATTGGTGGCATTAAACATGATCAAAGAATTGCTTCTCCACGGCTACTCTTTGTATACTTGGCATATAAGTCACTAGTGCAGTCCTGCTACCTCATTGTGGTCAACGCAGAGTGTAAGGACAAGGGAGCGTCACATGGCGGCTGGCTGAGACATCTGGGAATGTAGAGAAAAAGATTTTAAACCTTTTGAGCACAACACGACGTTCACAATAACAATAAAACATCCGACTCAAGTCCTGCACATGTGGGGAAGTTTCGGATAGTATAATTATAATGAAATGTGGGAATCGTGAACTAACTACATGGGGGGAGGCAGGGGAAAATTGTAAAATGATGCTAAATTGTATGGAACGAAATTCTGTCCCCATGTCCATCCCTTGTATTTCATCAGAGAATCTTAAAGTAAGCAGCAAAACATGACTGTCAAGCAAGTATTTCCATACTGCACACTGGCACAAAATGTGCTCTGGGAAGCTTAAGTAACTTTGCAAGGCCACGCAGCAAGTCAGCAAGAGAGCAAGGGGTTGTAACTAGGAGTTGTGGCTTCCAATTCCTTGTTCTGACCTGTAGCTATGTGAGGGATGATGTATGATGGTGGACAGGAAGTAAAGATATGAGTTCTATCACCTCCTTTGTAACCTTGAACAATCACTTGGCCTCTCCATCAATTTACCAGTCTGTGAGCTGGGGGTAATAGTATTTGCTCTCTGCTTTAAAGCACTTTGAGATTTATTGATGAAAACAGCTATATCAAATCTTGTTACTACTTCATCTCTCTTTAAGGTCTTTCTTCAAAAAACTTGTATCTCCTCAGATCACATATGCAATGTGCCATCTCGGCTTTCATTAAGATCCAGATCATTTGCCCTAAAATACCTTGCAAAATAAAACTAAAATTTCCCCTGAGGGTTGAGGTAGAATTGTATAGATGCTCGGTTATTGAAAAGTGAATGATAAAGATGCAATCTGATGTCACTGGTAGCTGCACTGTGAAAACCACTGTTAAATTCTTATTGAGTAGTACCAGGAGCGAGCTCATTCCAGCTGCCACTTCTAGCAGATTTTTTTGTACATGATGCAAGGATCTGTCACTGGTTTTGTTGGAGTGAAGAGCCATTGTGGGGTAAAAGGAGGCAACCAAGTTGTCTTTAATGACAGAGTCTTCCAGGGGAAAAGCTCAGCATGCTAAATATGTTACTCTCCTGGGCTATGTCTACACTTACTAAAGTTAGTTCGAATTAGAAAAATTTAGTTTGAACTAAGCAAGTGCCATTCATTAGAGAATTGCATTGAATTCAATGGGCCGGTTAGTTTGAACTAAGTAATTAGTTCGAACTAACATGGCCACATTGGTTAATTCGAACTAACTAGTTCGAATTAACCCTCAGTTCGAATAGCATATTCAAATTTATTAGTTCAAATTAAGGAAGCCCTTAATTCGAACTAATGAAAACCTAGTGTAGCCATGGCTTAAGTTAGTTCGAGTTAAGCGTCCTTAGTTCAAACTAACTTGCCAGTGTAGAAATAGCCCTGCTGTCCGTTCCCTACTCTGCTCATGTGAATGGCAAATGAGGAAAATGAGTGTGAATCCCACTCATATGACATTTGCCATGAAAAAGGGATTGTATAACTAGGAAAACAATTGAATTGCTCTTTACGGGCCTGCTCTGGCCCCCACTGAATGGATGGCAAAGTTCTCATGGAGTTCTCAGGCTGCAAGTTTAGACATGTAATTATGCTTTTGAGTACAAACATTGGCTGATATTACTTGGAGAGGGGTGCCTTGTATGCTTCTAATTTGCAGGCAGAGAACAACCAATGTAGTAGAAGGGAATAGAAGTGTTAGAAGGAAAAGAAGAGGAGGAAAAAGATCAGGTCCACCCAGTAGCTGGAAGGTAAATAGTGCTTTTAATCACAATGCTTGTTCCCCTTGTACATCCAACCACGCGGGAAGTAGCCACGACCCGTCTCCCTGGACACCCGTAAAGTAAGCCCCGAATACCGAATTCACAAGACATATATACTTCCTAACATGCTAAATACAAGATACATAATGCAACAGGTGCATGCATAATACAACAGGTTACATCATGCCTAAATCCCTACATGGTTACACTATATTTAATATGCAGGTTACATGATTAGATTATACTTTATATACAGCATATAATCAGCCTGCCTCTATTCATATTTACAACTTATTTGGGTACCAAATAATATCTCTGACCAATGAAATGCTCCAAACTCTCTTGCTCTCTCTGGTACCTTGCTTACGTCACCTGTTTACCGGACTTGAGTTATTGTCTTGCTAGTACGGCCATCACAGTAGATGGTTACCGCTTAACCATGAATGGTTTCCATTCCGCTTTCCTTGGTTAGCTGTGTATTGGTGCTTTCCAGTCAAAGCTGTTTACAGGGTCACAGCTTCAATAACAGGTTTGATCTCTTGACTCCTTGATTCCTAAATCCAGGTGGCCAGTTGCCCAGTTATTATTATAAAATATAAATTCCCTACAAGAAGTAAACAGACTTCTTTTTTGGGATGAGGCTGGTGGGATGAAAATGGGAGTACTGTCCAGGGAAGGAAGAGCCCCCAGTTCCTCTAAATTGAATACAAAACCCTCCCTTGTTTTTACAGTTGCAACACAATATGTTCTTCTACAGTAAAGTCTTCTGCAGTGGAAAACAGTGCAATAACTTAGAGGGAGGGAGTGGGGGGCAGGG
This sequence comes from Pelusios castaneus, assembly GCA_007922175.1. Lineage (NCBI taxonomy): Eukaryota > Metazoa > Chordata > Testudines > Pelomedusidae > Pelusios > Pelusios castaneus. The sequence goes on along the minus strand of ML685852.1, from coordinate 8,068,237 downwards.
GGAAGTGGTTGTCTCCTTGTACCAATCTATCTGCTTTTCAACAGACCAAGGACCCTCTTGACAATGTTAGCAGATAAATGTACTTCTCTCTTGTTTGGCGCTCCTGTCATACCTTGCTCAGCAAAGAGAGGCTGGCAGGAGCCCAAAACCACAAATGAGAGCAGCAGCATTTGCTTCAAAAAACAAACCAGGAGGAAAAATCTGCAATGTCCGTGTTCAGAAATACTGAGAGCTTGGCCATGACGATATGTGGGTGCATGCTTGGAAGCTGGTTTTCTATGGGTACTGAAAGAATCACCTGTGCTCTGGAGAAGTGAATTCAATTGATATTGTCTCTTTTGTGCAGTATTACAAAGCAGAATGCCAGCCTTCTGGACCAGGGCCCACTCGACCTTTCAGTCTAGTCCCTGGTTTTGGAACAACTGCTTTGAATTCCAGAAGGGATTTTGGCACCTAGATAAATTTGTCTTCAAAAATGCAAAAAAAAGGGGAGGGGGGCTGGGGGACTGAAAAAATTGCAACACACTGAGCCGGGAAGAAGCAGCATTTGCTCTTTTTAAAAAAAAAAAAATAAAAAAATCCTGATTTCAAAGTTTGTTCTTGTGTCTGGCGGGCACTCTCACATGGGGATTTCTCACTACTGTCTTGCTGAGAGATTCAGCCTTCTTCCCTGGGATTAGATTCTCCTTCTCCCTCTTTATAATCCCTTCCTGAATTTTATCTGGAATGACACTAACGGTCATTAGATATCACTTGGCTATCTCATTTTGGACAATACACAACCTTGCCAACCCTAAAGCAACCAATACCACATGCATACAAAAAAGTGACGCTACAGGCATAGCTGGGTGCCTTGACAGTGGTCATGCTGAGCACTTAGTGAATTTTAAATCTTGTCATTAGGGGGCAGGAAAGAAGCAAGATGGCTGACTTAAATTTCTGTGGTTAATGATGAGAAGCCAGGTGGCAGGAGAAGAAATAGCGGGTCTGTCTATGGTACCGCCCCTGCATACAGCTCCATCCATCTCAGCATCCCAAGTCCTAGAGCAGGTGTCTCCTTCGACTTCTTCATGGGGGAAAATAAAGAAATGGGCTGAGTCGAGAGCCAAAGTCTGCACTGTGCAGGCTTATCCAAGGATGCGAGTAAAGTGTGGACCAGAGTAGTGCAAGCTTTCAACAGCAGCTGTGCCAGCGTGTCCCAAACCTGCGGTGGAAGGATGACTTCTAGGGATAAAGAGGTAGCTTGGTGGGTTCTTGGCTGCTCTGCAGAGATGGCCAGTTATGCTGGCAGAATCTGTGATGTGGACTCTTGTCCCATGTGAACTGGACTGAGGTCACTGTACAGAAATTGGCCAATTTAGTCATTATGGTGAGGGATTGAACTCCGAACAGCAAGTAGAGGTGAATTACCAGCCCCATCCTTGTATCCTTCAGACGTGACAGGTAGCATTTCATGTCATTGGGTGGTTTGTCAAAGGGCCACCATTTGTTTTGATCGGTATTCCTAAACCTACCTGACTGATTGCTAAACGTGTGCTTAGTAGCCTGACCGGTGGCTCTGGTTCTGCTCTGCCATTAGATTTGTATCTGAAGGTAAGGCTGGAAAGATGTAACCTGATACAAAACATTGTACGCCATTAACTTCTTTACTGTTGTCTGTCCTTATTTCCTGATGCGACCCAGTGGGGGGGTGTGTTCAACAGCTATGTAAACAAGGTCATAACCCAAAATCTAGCTGCAGGTTTTTATGGACTATGAAAAATGCCCAGGAGGCAGAAACGTGTGCAACTAAATTAGTAAATAATTTCATTCATCAGAGCAAATAGCGGCTTTGTTTATTAGAGCTTCCTTCTATTGTTACAACTCTTCCTTGGGCGGAGGAAATGTTCTGAGTGGTTGTAATTTCTTTATTTACAGTAGTGACTAGACATGGCTTAATTTTTAGATAACCCTTAGTAGAGACCTGTTTACAGCTGAACAGAGAGCTTTGTCCCGAGTGTGAAATCATGTCATTAATGGGGCCTGGAAATGCACTCTCTTCAGGGGCTTATAAAAAATGCAAGTATCATAAACCTGGTGCTATTTCCGAAGAGCTATTTTGCGATCTCGCAGCAGCGTTCTGGTTCTCAGAATGGACGTCTGGACAGGACCAGGCCTAACTTTGAGTATAAAGTTTCAGGAAAATGAACAATCATGCTCAAGTTCATTTATTTCCACTTGTCTGAATTGTCACCGATAATGAATGTTCCCCCACAAACAGGACTGGATCCAACTCCTGGTGCAGAATGTTTTAAAATAAATTTACAAAGTTGGGTTTGAACTACTAAAATTGGAACTGAAACAGGCTCTAGTGGCAACACATCAGATGTACCTTGTATTGGGAAGTTACACTTTTTGCCCCCATGCACTGATGATGCATGATTCAGTGGATTTTTGTGGTCTGAGAAAAGGTATGAAGGAGATTTTTTTTTTTTTTTGAGGTCCTGATAATTATAGTGTTTCAATGTAACACCCCCCCTCCTTACTCTCTACCATACGTATTCTATTCTACTTACACACACCCTTTTGAATGCCCCCTTCACAATCTTACTCTATTTGGAAGATTGACTCTGATTTAAGAGAGAGACTCACAGTTTGCAGTTCTACTTTGGGCAGGAGCAATCATGGAAAGCTTTGTCAAACATTCTCCTTCCAAGCTAAAGGTCTGAGTAAGTCAACATGGGTGGGCTGCCAAGGAAAAAGCTATGGCACTGAAGTGACTACTCTATTAGAGAGAAAGGTACAATGTTACACCTCCGCACTTTGTAACTAAAATATTAGTGACGCTGTCTGCTAAATCTGTATTAAAAATGTGAAACTCTGGGATTTTTGTACAGGATTTTCTGCATTTCTTTCCCCTGATCTTCGATATTAACGCCTTAGCTCTCCTTTGCCACTTTAGAGGCACGTTGAGAACAGCAGAAGAAGAGAGATTGATTGGTCAGATAATGCTGAGAGCAGTTGAGAATGCAAACCCTGTTCTGCAGTCTCTCTTCCTGACCTCCATTTCCTCATCCTGCAAACTTTTTTTTTTTTTTTCTCCTCCTTCTGCCCACCTCCCATGGAATGCAATCTATTCCTGCTGTGTGCCGTCAGCTGCCAGCTTCTGCTGTGCTCTCAGCCGGACAGCGCTGTTGCCATGCAAATAGTGTGTTGAACAGACAACAGTAATTCTGGGTTCTACTGCTTGGCTGCAGTCCCCTCTCCACCTCATTTCCTCCAGCTGCTAGTATATTCCCTGTCCAGTCATTCCTTAATAAAAAACCCCTCTTTACTCTTGTAATTGCTGATAAGTTGTATGAAAACAGAATCTTTGCTGCTTATGAGTCACCTGCTCCTGCTACTTATTCCCCACTTGAAGTTCTGATCTGCTGTTTGTCACATAGCACGTAGATGCTCTAAATCAGATTATTAATCCACGAATGGAGGATTATGCCTCTTTACTCACAGTCTTAGGCTGGGATCAGATTTGGGATTTTGACGTATCATTCATCAGGCTCTCACCTGCTTAGAATTTTGAGTGGCTCCTGACACCAAAGGCCAGCTGGGAGTATGATGTAATACTGGGGGGTTGTTGAAAGTGATGCTGTCCCTTCTGAGACAGCACCAAACTGAGGCCCTAGCATACATGGGGTGCCATCTTCCAGGTGAGATGTAATGTCAAGATCCTGACTTGTGGAGGAGAGGTAGAATCACAATCTTGGGAGCTGCATAAAGTCCAAAAAAATCTCTGTAGCTGCTTTGCTGCTGCTGGTTGTTACCAGTAAATAAACCTCACTGTTACTTTACGCTACACTAAACCACCACAATGTCTCTGTGGCGTCACTGTGCGAACCAGATAACCTTGTCCAGCCCTCCATCACAAAGGCTCATCCCATTCGGGATGTCAAAAACTAGAATGACGCCTTAATAAGGATACGTGGCGGGGTGGATAATGGAGCTTGCAGTTTCTCATGATCTCTGTTGAGAAGCAAGGGGAAGAGCTACGATTGGCTGATTTTCTTACCTCCCTAGTATTAATGGGCACTCTGTAAAATGTAAAGAGGGACCTTAGCTTGGAATTTCCAGCTTTCTAAGGACTGTGGTTTTTGAGAAAATGACCTCATTCTCTTCCAGGATGTCAGCTGATGAGAGATTTTTCACCCTTCATTCCAGGTGAACGCTGCCTTGGCAGCGTTATGAAGTAAGACAAGTTAAAAGGCATGCTACAATATCTTTCTGCTTTTGCTTCCAAGGGCTTGTCTTCACTGCACAGTTAACTCAAGTTGGGTGTCCTCACGCACAGCTCGTCAGCTTCTAACACAACTAACTAGCAATCTTGATGCTGGGCAGCACCTCTCAAGTGCTGCTAGTCCTCCAGAGCCTTCCCATAATTCCCCTCCCAACCCCCCACGTACCCAGAAAGGTGTTGCACCATCAGAAACTGTTCTTGCAGAGCTCAGCATGTGGGAGCAGAACTCCCCAGGAATGGAGCTGCAGAGATCTTGGGGCTGCATATGGGTTTATCTGGAGGCTTCAGCCTTTTGGACCTCCTAGTTATCTGAACTCCTTTAGTACACCCCTCCGCGCAGCTCCTCCACATCCTTAGTGTAATCAGGATTTACTGGTACTGGCCAACTTGTCCAAAAACATTTTGTGTGGTGTTGGCAACTTGGCAAGCCGCTATAGAGCCACTGTTTTGAAGCTGGAGTCACTTATATTGTTAACAGCAGAATCCCAGTGCTGTGCTAATGACTCATTCAAAGGCTCTCGGAAGCCAGAAATGAATTCTTGTTTTTTCCTTTTGGCTTCATCTTTTTTTCCATCTAGATGCATGACGGAGGATGCACATTAGGGGCCTGGCTGTGAACCCAATTTGGCTATATACCATAGGTGGCCTTAGGCTTTCTGGGGCCCTAGGTGAAGGCCCATTGCAGGGCCCCCATAGGATCCCCACTGCTGGCCCCAGCCTCCCTGGGGCCCCAGCAGGGTTCTGGGACCCACAAAATCTCCCAAAATGGCCAAGCACAGGTCCCCATGGCTGCCCCCCCAACCCCTTGGGCTGTGGAACATCCTCACGGCCCAGGCACCCCACTGAGGGCCCCGAACCGCCCCCCTCCCTGGGGGCCCAGCTCTCTAGCACGTGTCCTGCAGGGTGGGAGGAACACAGCTTTTGGGGTAGTGACGGCGTCCCTTACTGCTTGGGGCCCTGCTTCACCTACCCCAAAAAGCCGCCTCCGCTTTATACCAGTGTAAATCCCGCTGACCTCACTGGAAAGAGTCCAAATCCTCTGTGGTGTGAGAATGGATTCAGGCCACTGAAGTTGCCCTTAGAGCACAGGCTTGGCCAGCTATGTGACTCTCTGTCCTTTTCCCTGTTTTTGGAAATAGTTTTACACTAAATTACCCTGCCTCAATGCCAGTGAGTCTACTTGAATGCAGAAGAAATGAATCTGGGCTAGGCTGAACGTTTTCACCCAGTTGGCCCCAGACAAGGTATGGTGCAACTCTGAGCTGCATACATGTGCACCTGTTATTAAACATGGTTTTGAAATATTTGTGCAGAAGTTGCTTTGCTCCCAGTAATTAAGTTACATAAGCCAACTTACACACATTCCTTTTTCAGTACATCCTATATACTCTAAAAGTCATCGCTTTTGGATCTTACCTGATTGAACTGCCCTCTTGTATAGTCGCTGTCTGCTTAAAAACCCAAGGCTGGGAAGCCAGTTTGAATTATGGCTGGGTATCCTGCAGACCACTTTTATTATCGGAAAGCCCATTTGGCGAAGGCAACGCATGTTAGGGCTGCCTACAGAGGTGGAGAGAAGGGGTGTGACATGGTCTCTGTTCTTTCAGCAGTGGTCGTTCTGGGCACTTGTTTTCTTTCATAGGAAGTTTAAAGAGGAGCTGTGCGAGGATCACCTAAAAGACAAAGACTGAACTTTACAACCTGTTTCAGAGCACAGTGCACTCGTGAGGGACAGACCCTTAGCTGTTTGACTGGCTTCAGTGGAGTGACGCCAAGTTACACCCAGGAAGATCTGATCCACTGATTACAAACTGCCCTCACACAAGCACTATAAATTCTTGGATCCCCGCCCCCCAAGCAGGAAGGTTTGGGCTGCTGGTTTCACAGTTCTCCCTTTGTATCTTGTGTCTGTACCTGTGTAGAATCAGCAGAGAACGGAACTGCTTCCCCTGGTTCCTGTGGGCCATAACTTTGGTGGTTAGCCTATTGGATTTAATTTTATAGGTGTGTGTGTGTGTGTGTGTGATTATCTCTTACTGTTGTGAAAGCTACAGTGTTACAGTGACATCTGTGCTTCTTATGATACCCTCCCATTTTCATATGCTCAACAGCTCTTGAAAAGCTTTCCTGTCTGTCTTACACGTTCTGCAGCTGACCACAAATACAAGCATGAGGAAAACCCTTCAACTACAAAAAAGTAGCGGTCAGGAGGGAACCCTTTTAAAAGTGAACTTGAGGATGCCTTTTGTCCACAAATAACTCCAAAGTGGTTAAACCTGATCATTTAAAATGTTCCTGGGGGGCTTGTCTTTAGGGTAAATAAATAAGTCATACTAAATATAATTAACAAGAATGGAAGCTGCGATACAAAACGCATCCCTCAGGGGCACAGCCCTAATGCCTATCCTGTAGCAAAGCAAGTCACTCCTACTAACAAGACTAAAATGAATGACAATCACTGCTGAGAGTAAATCTACTCACTGAGATCTGTTGTAAGATGTGACTATTTTACATAATTGCTCTTGAGCTGACCATTCATAGTCCGGAGTCACTGAAATATTTAAAAAAGATGCTTTTTTTAAAGTGTTTAGTTGTGAAACAAATCTGTGGGAGGAAAGTCATGTGAGGAGTAACATGTATTTAGTGTAAGAAGCTGAAAGAACTTCGTGTAGCATGTAGTGTGTGTATCCTTAGTTTAGTTATTACAAATCAGTGACTACTTTTGTGTGGTAGACCAGCCGGGGTGATCTCCCTGGGCATTGGATAAGGCCCAAAGTGAGCAGGAAAGTCAATGCCTATCAGCATGGGTTGCAGATATGAGAGACCTCCAGATTTTGGCTTAGTTATTTTATGTCTATAAGCACAATTTTTTGCCTAATAAATTAATATTCTGTCTAGCTTTTTGGCCATCAAAAGGACAGCTACTTCAACAGGACAGAAATGAGGGTACTTTTTGTGCCTTTATGAAAATTGTAATGTTACCCATGTAGCTAGTATGAATGCCCAGGTGAGACTGGCTGAATTCTACATATAAATAGGGGTTGAAATTCACCCTGGTGCAGGGAATACCTCACTCCATTCCAAAGTTAGCCCTGCAGGGGGATGGCAGTGTGGGAGGAGTGCCACATATTGCAGCCATGGGCCACATTTGCCCACAGTGAATAAACTAATGCAGACAGGCCTCTAGGGCAGGCTGGCCACATAGGCAGATTCAATGTAAGGAATCACCCACATAGGGCCTATATTTACTAGTGCACCGGGTGGAAGAGTGGCTGTGTGAATAAGTAGAAGAAACTCACAAATGAGATGGTCTTAACACACTTACTTTAAATATTGAGTCCTTCGGTGGAAACTCAACTGGTGGTGCCCCTTCTCTTGACCCAGTGATAAGGTGAATGACCCATAGAGCCGCTAATGCCAGGAACATTGGGAAGAGCTGTTAATACTTGTCAAGCCTCTCATTGCTTCACCACATACATTTCAAATGTGATTTTCTTTTTCTGTAAGTTGAGCAGTGATTTATGGCAACCCAAGATTAGTGAAAAGAAAAGGAGCAGAAAAACTCTGAAAATCAGGCAGTAGAATCTCAGGAGAGTTGAGGATGGGAGGTAGAAAGAAGAAAACTGATGAAAAAAACAAGCTATTCACCATGGGGAAGCAGGGAATTATGACTGCTTTATCCATTCCCCTCTTCTGTCATATATTGCTTGTCTGACATGAGTTTTCGGGGCAGGGATATTGCATATTACATAAGTGTAGGGGACTGGACTTGATGACCTCTCATGGTCTCCTCCAGTTTCTATGATTCTATCTTGCCATATGTTTGGTTTTATGTTGTTGGTACCACTACAATCCAATGAATTTTGCTCTTTTTAACACTCCTGACTTATCAGGAAACAGGGGCACCAAACCTTGGAACAGTGACAAAACTCTTGTCTTGCTCCGCTCCCCCACGTGTCCTTGGGCTTTGAGTTGCCGCTTGTGTGGATTATATCTAACAGTGGACATTCTCGTTGGGGTTACTGAGAGGCTAACCCACCCCAGTCTGTGGGGGTCCTTTGGTACAGTTCGGGCGGATTCATTGTCCACTGCTACTTACTGCCACTCGTGGGAGTTACTTTTCACATGGTTGAGGTTTTAGTTATTGTTTAACCAGCCCTGGATTGGGCATGTTCCCTATCTGTGATTAGCATCAGTTATATGGAAAATGGTAGAGCGACCAGCCTCTGGAGATCTAAACTTAAACCAAAACAATTTTCAGATCCTAGGGGCTGGTTTCACTGTGTCCTTCAGGTATGTATTGCATTCCCAGCACAGGGCAGATGATTATAGCGCTTGGATGGGCTGCATAGTTGTGTGTGTCAAGTCTCAGGTATGTTTGCCTTGATTTTATTACATCAGTCTCGCTGGGTGGTTGAAAGGAGGAGGAGGGAATTGCTATCCAATTAGCAGCGTTTCTATATAGCACGGGTAGGTGGTGCTCTGCTGTTTCTTTCTTTGCAATCAGCTGCGGATGTAACACAAGGAATTACAGCAACTCCCTTGTTCTGGGACTGTCAGAGACACACCGATGAGCTGCTGCTGCTGAAGAAAAACAACCATCGATTTCTCTCGTAATCTAGACTATGGATAAATTTGGAAAGTCTAGTTCTGGGTTTTCCAGAACTCGGATTCCTAGACCTCAAATTGTATTGCAACACATCCAGCCTCCTGCTCATTCACAGATCTCCGGCATTTGCAGGTACTGAGTGGTCACATTTTGGAGTTACTATTTTACTGTGCGATTGCTTTGTTCAGAAAGCAGCAGGTAGAGGTAGGACAGTGTTGCATCTCAGCATAAATGAGTGGAAACAAGGTGAAAGTATGAAGGCAATATGAACAAGACTAACTAGGAATTCCTTTAAAAACACTTGGTAATTTTTATTTTCCATCAGTTCTCACGTTGCATTTTAATATAAATCAGTGTCACATAAGAATGCTTCTTGGCTCCCAGTTATAGTATGAAACAATAAGCCTTCAGAATCAATGCAGCAAACTGTTTATAAAAGGGGTGGGAGGGAGAGAGCAATGTCACAGGGGACTAACTTACAAGATCTGAAAACTTCCTCATCCAAAATTCAGAAATAAAACTGCATTTCTACTTGTTTGATGATTTATACCCTTTCTCTACAGTTGTTAGTGAAATTAAAAACAGGAGACAGGAATGGTGCATTATTATACAATATTTAGTGTGTGTATTAGTCAGCGAGTCTGTTATGTTAGTTTTTAGAGCATGTTACTAAATCAGATTTATGTTGGACAGAGTTGCTCTTGTGGTTTTGACCTTCTGTACGTATTCGAGCAGTGGCTCTCAGCCAGGAGGTACATGTACCATTGGGGTATGCCATGGCCTTCCAGGGGGACGCATCAACTCATCTAGTTATTCGCTGAGTTGTACAACAGGCTACATGAAAAGCTCTAGTCAAGTCAGTACAAACTAAACTTCGACGCTGACAATTGCTTGTTCATGCTGCTCGATATGCTCTATACTGAAATGTCAGTGCAATGTTTATATTCCAGTTGATTTATTTTATAATTTAATGGTAAATATGAGAAAGTAAACAATTTTTCAGTACTAGTGGGCTGTGACACTTCTGTATTTCTATGTCCGATTTTTGTAAGCAAGTGTTTAAGTGGTGTGAAACTTGGGTTGCATGAGACAACTCAGATTCCAGAAGGGTACGCAGTACTCTGCAAAGTTTGAGAACTACTGTATTAAAGCGTCTTTTAACTGGAATCTGCTAGTTGGATAGCTTTCCACTTTGTAACTGGAATATACTCCTGCTGGAGAGAAACGCCCTCTTTAAAAATCATGCTTCTATTTGTAAATGTCGTAGTGTTTGGATAATCTAACCCGTTAGTTTTATCTGAGTGGGTTTAAAAGAAAATGTATGTTTTCTGTTTTCAGTTTTGCTTCTGAAGCTTACTACACTTTGTGTAGTCTGTTTTGCTGTATAATCTGTCTGTATCTTTCACATAGCAACAGAAGTGGAGAACAAAAAAACTTGTTTGTAAAAGTTGTGGGGGGGACATGGACAGATGAAACACTGGAAATTATATTTCTTAAACAAATGGAGCAGATTCCAAGTCACCCGTGTGAGACAGTTGAGGGGTTCCTTTTAGGACAATTGGCTACTGAATATTTTGAACTCTGTGTAGTTGAAAAAACCCCTTATGCAACTGCTTCAGTTTCTGATTCTCCAGACTGCCATCATAAGACTGAGCAATACAGACACTAAGGTGCTACAGTAGAAGTAGTTCTCATTATATTTAAACAATTGGTTGAAAGGCAGAATGCCAGCTGTTAATTAGAAACACTCATTCAGGTCCAGTCATCATGTGAACCACTTAACTCTTGTATAACAAATACCGTACAGTAGTCGTATAGACCCAGAATTTGGTTAATTGCTTTTAATGATCCATATTTCCTGCAGTGGTAACTATGGAATGTGTATTGGACTGTCATTAAGATACTTACTATTTTATCCAGTAATGGTACCCTGCCAGGTACTCAGGGAAAAGAGCTATTGATCCAGCTTTCCTTCCCTGAGTGCACCTCTCTATTACCTCTAAACCTTCTATTTAAATCTGGCAGACAAAGGCCATGTGTGAGTATTGGTGAGTTCCTGATTTTGCATCCTGGAAGCCAGCTACTTTGCATTCTCTGAGTTCTAGAACTTGCTTAGTGGCATTCCATAAGATGACCAGGCTGCACATGGGAATTGTTCATGCATCACTTCATGAACAAGTGCTGAAGTTAACCTGTCCTTGGCCGTTGTTTAGATAAACATCTGGAAACAGTTACCAAGTTGGAGTCTTCTGTCTCTGTGCAAAGTCAACATTTTTTACTGTCTCAGCATGTGTCACTAAAAAATTAAGTTGACTCAGACATGTAGCCTGGGGTGAAAAATCCATACCGCAAAGCAACATAGTTAAGTCAACCTAACCCCCCAATGTGGACAATGCTAGCTCGACCGAAGAATTCTTCCATTGACTTAGCTACCATCAGAGGTGCAGCCATGGGTGGGCCTAGGTGGGTTTGGGCCCACCCACTGGGAGATGAGACTCACCTATTGCAGTGCCCGGCAGCGGTGTAAACTTCACCACTGAGGCTGCAGGGACGGCCAGCAGCCATGGCCGCGGGCAGAGCAGACGTGCCTCTACTCCACTGGCCATGGTTGCCAGCTGCTGGCTGGCTGCAGCTCCGGTGACAAAGTTCGAACTGCTGCTAGGTGCTGCGGTGAGCATGGCTCATCATGCAGCCCCTCCTCAGCCCTCCTCCTCACAGATCTCTGCTTGCTAAGTATTGGAGAGTCTCAGGCAGCTTCCGATAACATGGCCGGAAGCTGACTGTGGCTGGGCCCACCCTTTATGCTCAGGGGCCTGACCAGAAAATGGGGCTGGCTACTCTTCTGGTTATTGTCCCTTAGGGAGGTGAACTGGAGAACCCCTTCTGTCTTTAGAGTGAGTGTGTACACTGAAACACTGCAGCTGGACTACTGTAGTGTTTTAAGTGTAGACATGGCCTGAGCAATCCCGTTAAGGAGCTTTATGTTTCTGCCGTTCCTGTTATTCACTGTCTTTAAATCTCTTAAGCATGAAGCTTAACTTGATCCTTCAGTGTATCCTTATTTGGTCCCGCTATTTTTTTAAAAAATGCTGTTGGTCACTAGTTAATTCATGCATCCTCCTTATAGCCTCTTGGCACTTTGTAACTTCTTGCCAATTGTTTCCAAGCACTCTTGAGCAGTAAATTATGCTTATCTATTCTGTCTGGTTTAATGCCCAGTGAAATTGGTCAGCTTCTAGAATGGATTACTACAGGAAATGACTGGTGCTGCCGAGTTATTTCATAGTAATTACTACGTCGATTAAACTGGTGTTCTCCATTAGACTATTTGTAAGGTGAATTAGAAACAGACTAACCACATGTTATATGTGTCTTTGTTGTACGTATCCAGTTCCATGGAGGCTTTCCTTTAATAAATGAAGGAGCAAACAGAAAATTGGAGCAAATTGACTTTTTTTTTTTAAATCCATTTTTTATTTAAATGTTAAATTAAAAAAAACTGCAGATTTAAAACTACTTAAAATTGTTTGAAATTGACAACTTATGTTAAGGCCTAAAATGACTGTAATCTGTTAAATTCAGAACATAATATGAAGTAGTGTATATTTCTTGCCAGGTTGTAAAGAAAGTCAAAACAACAATCTGGTGGAAGTGTACCAGCTATTGACAGCGGTAGCTTTTTCTGCAGGTGCAGAGAGAATGTTTTCTTCATTCCAGTTTATTCAGCTAACTAAATCATTTGAGGGTTGAGAAGGCAGGAAAGCTCCCCCCCTTTCAATCCTTGAATAAAAAGTAGGCATGAGAGGATGAAATCTATCAGTTGTGAAAACTTGAAGGACAAGCTGGTCAGAACGATCAATTTACTTCACTAGATACAGATAATACTTCCTTTGTTTAACAAATTGATTTTAAATGCAAAATGTTCCTTGATTTTTTTTTTTTCTTGCGTATCTGTTATGGTTAAGGTAGTTTTTATTTAATAGTGGTGGGAAAATCTCATGGTTTCCTTCATCACTTTTTTGGTTATTTCCCTTCTGCAGCACCACACCCTTGATGTGTAAAGGTAGTTGTCTTCGGCTGTAACCCAGCAAGGAGAGGACTCAGCTACGGTTTCCCCGGGCTTGGGTGATTTAGCAGGAAAGTTTTGACTTGCTCTTAAATTGGTTCTGCAGGGGGGGATTGGAGGGATTCAGAGCTGGAAGACAGTGTTTTTGTTGCCTGAATGCAGCTATACAAGTTGGCTTCCCAGTTCAGCACCTCGTGTAAACAGGGCGAGGTAGGTGGCTGCTGTTCTGTGCCTGTGTGGGTGGCCAGCTGTTGGGGCACAGTGCTCTCCTTTTCCTGAAGAAGACCCAGCCAGAGCAGGGCGGAATTGCGCTGCTGAAGCAATGTGTGTTAGGCGTGCTGGGCCTGTGGAAGATGTTGGCTGAGGCGGTCCCGTGTGAAATTGAAGAAAAGAGCAGCACAGTATCATGGCCAGAGTGGTGCTCTCATTTCTGATGTGCTGAGGGATCGTCAGTGGGCTGATCTCATAGAACCACAGTGAAGCATGTGCCTGCTATTAGGATGAGGGCAGCTGAAGCAGAAAATGCTAGCTCCAGAGCTGTCCCCAGTTCAGAGGAAGGCCCAGGCTGAAGCAACTGTCCCCTAAGGGTTGGCAAACTTTTTGGCCTGAGGGCCACATCGGGACCTACGTGGGCTGGAGAGGGGCAGGGACGGGGCTGGTAGGGGCCAATGCACTCCGGCCAGAGCACACTGGGCCTGTGGTTGCTAATCTCTGGCCAGGGTGCACTGGGCCCTGGGGGGAGTGGTCACTGTGCTGCGCCAGGGCACCAGCACCACAGTTGTGCCCACGTGGTAAGAGATGGGTGGTGTGTGGCGACCGTGCTCAGGACCAGCAAGGGTGCTGCTACTGCACATGCTGGGGAGAGGGGTGGGCTGGGTGGGAGAAGCTGTCGCCACACTCTGGTTAGGGTGCCACTGGGCCCACGTGGTGGGAGAGGGGCGTGGCCGGGTGGGTGGAGTGGCCACTGGGCCAGCTGGAGGGCCAGATGAAAGGCTGCCATGGGCCACATCCAGCCCTCGGGCCATGGTTTGCCCACCTCTGCCCTAGGCAGATGATAGTGGGATTTTATTACCACCTTTGCTAGTGACTGAGTGGTGCAAGTCTACATCTTATGGCCAAGCAAGCTTGATAAAGTACTTGGATAAGCAGAAATGCTGCGGCTCAGATCCTGGGCTATGGGTGATCTGCATATAGATATGTCAGAGGAGGTGTGAGCGAAGGTGGCTTACAGCTCCACATTGCATTGCCCTGCACCTGCTGCCTTTTGTTCTGCAGGGCTGATCCGCCTCTGGTGAGTTAGAGAAACCTGGAGGCAGCTCTAACTTTTACTGGCTTCAAACCACAAGCAGAGGATCAGCACAGCCTACAGTAGTCTTGACCTTGTCCCCCTCTTCCCCCCTTGAAATGGCAATAGAAGAGGAAGGGCAGTACAGAAGCCCCTACGCCGATTCTGTGCCTTTGGAGGCTCACTCTTGCACTGGGGTGGTCCTTTCTGAGCTGATTGTGCTGGCCCTCGATGTGGTGTAAAGTGTTAGCCTTACACTCAAAAACCTGATCTTGAAACTGCAATGAAAGACAGGCATGCTGCCGGTAACTCAGGATTCTGCGTACACAGAACTTTCTAACTCATAGTCTGGAGTTGGTTAAATAGCCTCTAATCTGCCTTAATAATACAGCCTAGTCTTTGTTCTGCTATCATTTTTTAGATGAAGGTTGGTACCGGTAGCTATTCCTACTCCCTGAGGGATGAGAGGATGGAATCTTTTACTGCTATTACTATCTTCCTAGAACAGTCTCAGGGACAGATTCAGTCCAGTTGCCACTGAAGTAAATAAAAAGATGGCAACTTCGGTGGGAGTTGTGTTGAGGCCTATATCTTCGCGGGTGGCAGGTTTTGGTCCAATAAAAGATATTACTCCATCCACCTTGTCATGCTGATATCCTGGGACTGACACATCTACAACAGCATTTCGTACCAAAGAGCGAAGCACTTACGACTTTTTTCAGCTGAGGCAGTCCTTAGGAAGAGCTGAGTTCTTGGTACTTTCAAGACCCTTTTTCCGCTTCCCAGCCATTTGACTCTGGAGTGAGATTTTTGTGTTTCTCTCTTGTATGATATTGCAGCGTGAACTTATTAACCACGGATTGGAGTTGATTCATAGGTTCAAAGGCCGGAAGGCACTGTTGGAATCTAGTCCGACCTTCTGTATAACACAGGGCAGAGGACTTTCCCAAAATAATTCCTAGAATGCACCTTTGAGAAAAACACCCAATCTCTACTTAAAAATTCTCCATGCTGGAGAATCCACCAGAGCCCTTGGTAAATTGTTCCAATGGCTAATTAGAATCACTGTTAAAAATTAACATTTTATTTCCAGTCTAAATTTGCCCAGCTTGAACTTCCAACCATTGGCTCACAATATACCTTTCTCTGCTAGATTAGAGAGCTCTTTATCAGGTATCTGCTCCTCATGTAAGTATGTACAGACTGTAATCAAGTCACCTCTTAGCCTTTTCTCTTTGTTAAGCTAAATTGAAATAGCCTTGGCACGAATCCACCTTGTACAAGGTGATCCTATCACAAATGGTGTTTTACCCTTTTCTTCTCATTGCTCTTTATATCCCTCAAACACTACAGGAACATTAGTTATATTAGCAAGGAGACCCCCCCCCCTTCCTTCACTTTGATAGTCAAAATTGTTAGGAGGTAAATTGGCTCTGGTTTAATGTTGATGCCCAATGTGTTAGTATGGGAGCTTTTTATTTTAAAAGCACGTAGGAAAATGAACCCATTGAAGGAAATCTGATTTTTATCTTTTAACAGTGCATAGAACAGTGGGTTTGAGATGTTCTGACTGTCTGTCAAACAATAAAACAAACAAGGAGTCCTGTGGTACTTTTAAAGACTAACAAATTTATTTATCACATGAGCTTACGTAGGAGAAAATCCTACTTCTTCAGACACTTTGAAGATGGGGAACTTCAAAAATAGAATTCATCATAATTTGCATACACAGGCTCTCATTTTAAGGTGACCAGTGGTCCTGCTACTAGAAGTTTAATCTATTCTCCCTCTCCCCAAACCTGATTTTTTCACACTTGCCATCTGAGCACCCTATTTTGTTTGCCTATGTGAAAGTCGTCTGGGCATGAGGTCCCTCATCTGTGGTACAGTTGAGAAGTAGCATGGCCTAGATTAGGTTAGGTTATAGCCCCAACATTTGCTCCGGCCAGACAGTTTTGTTTGTTAGTATCTCGAAAGGGGGAGTTTTCTTCTTGTGCTGTCAGACCTCAGAGACAACTGGTACAATGAGTCGAGGACAATGATCTCAATTAACTGAATTTGGGATTTCAGTGACAATACCTGGACACTGATTGTTTCGTCTAATGGGTAACTACTGGCAGCCAGATCAATACTGTGGCTACAAGTGACTTTTTGTGCACTGAACATCCATCTTTTTTTAATATATAAAAAAAGTTGCATGGCTTTTAAAAAAAATACTTTTAATTTGATTCAGGAAAAAAAAATCATTTCATTTTCTGCAGGATTCCTTTCAGCTTCTCAAATGCGCTACCTTTGTTGATTCTTGACTGGTGGTTCAGTCAGTCCAGGCTTTTCAGCATTGCATCAAAGAGGTGTAATAAATAGTCTCTTTGGAATGCAGGGTGCAGGAATCGCTCAGTGAAATTCTAGGGCTGGTGTTGTGCAGAAGGTCATACTGTGTGATCCAATGGCTCCTCCTGGCCTCAAAGTCTGTGAATCTATTTGTGAATAAGCCTGCCTGCTGGCAGATCCTTTGCTTTACTAAGCTTCCTAACTCAGTGAGATGGGGTAGTGTTGTATTGAACTCCAGTGCAGGTTAGACCATCTTAGTCCTTAAATTAGCAGAGTATGGTCCTGCAGGGGGCCATGTGACCACTGAATTCTGCCTGTGGTTTGTACTCTGCACCCTATCTCTATCACCCACAATAAGGGGAAGGCTTAGTGGTCAGACTTGGCTCAGAGGGCAGGGCAAAGGGATCAGAATGCAAAGGAGAATCTAGCCTGCTGAGAGTTCCTGTGACATGATCTCTTCTGTATGCAGCTCTGTTTCCCAATTCACTAGAACGCCTCTTCATTAGGATTTCTACTAATGGCACTAGGCTGAAACTTGGAAGCAAATGAAAGAGAACTTAGTTTCCCACTGCATGGGCCTCCTACGTTTCCTTTAATCCTGCGCTCCTGTGCCAGCTGATTGTTTTGGAGTTTTTTTCTGACCTTGAGAGAGAAATTGAGTAAGAGACCAGCTTCTTCTGAGACCTTCAGTTGTTTCCTCTAAATTAATAACCTCTTCTATCAAACTAATGACAATCAACTCCTGCTTCCCCCTTCTCAAGAGCTGTTCTTTATTCCAGACTGAATGCTGTTTTTTCACATCTGGGCCCTGCTGACTCCTCCCCTCTGAGTTAATACATTTTTGTGTTCAAGTTTCTCTCACATTAGTTTCAAACTCACTCTTGCCCTGCTGCTTCTTGGTGCCAGGAGTCCCTCTGGGCCTGGCTCATCTCCTGGGAAATGCTTCTTAGCTGAGTACTGTCTGTCTTGCGTGTTTTTTAATATCTGGAAGACGCCACCCTTTCCCACCTTTTTCCCACTTCAGGTAAGTTTGGAACAATTTTGATGTGTGCGCTGTATTTTTGGCTTAAACTTCCAGCAAGTGACCCCTTTGAAGTAGTTTAGCAGGAGAGGAGGAAACCTTTCTATTAATGCATCTGATAAATAAGAAGGAGGGTCAGTCTGAGGAGTTCTCAGTACAGAAGCAAGTGGGGCAGAAGTCCAAAGAGTTTAAACTCTGCTGAAAGCAGCTGTCTGGATGGAGCTATCTGGTGCTGGAACAAAATGACAACGCAGCAACGTTGTTTCCTTATCAAGTTCAGAAGAGCTTGGGTTATGTGAGTGTTTACAGTGCACTTTGTTTTGTGTTTGTCAGTGGAAGCTGATGAAAAATGACTGACTGTTCTAGTACCAAAAACACACGCTGCAGGCCAAGGGGCCAGTGACAGCTTCAACATCTGATGCCTCATGGGCCTTCGGTTTTAGGAATAAGTGCTGTTGGAGAAGGGTTCACAAGGGGGAGCCATGTTAGTCTAGGTCAGCAAAGCAAACAAGGAGTCCTGTGGCACTTTAAAGACTAACACATTTATTTATCGCATGAGCTTTTGTGGGAGAAAATCCCACTTTGTCAGAATCTTTTCTTTTCAGTGGTGCTGTGTAAAGCACTTCTTTCTGGCCCTTGTAGGCTCTTGAGAGATTTTTGCTTTTAAAATCCATGTCATTTCAGTTGTCTGCTTTGCCTCCTGTCCTGCTCCCTAATTTCTTACCGTCGCACAACAATGCCCAGGCTTGACCTGAGCGCCTTCGGGGAGGCCAGTGAGATGACATCCATGCCTCACTTGACCCTTCATCTGCCCCATCTGACTTACTAGGCCTTCTTCAGCACAGCACTCAAACATGTGCCTAAATACCATTTAATATCCATGGTTTGCCAGAGTTTCTTTCCCATAACAGTGTTAGCTGTTCTTACTGGTAGTAGACGACCGAGTGTTCCAATTTGTCCAGGTCTCCCTGAATCCTGTCCCTGCCCTCCAGCATGTCTACCATTCCCCCCAGCTTGGTGTCATCCACAAATTTACTGAGCGTATTGATTCCTACCCGCTAAGCCCAATGATCTAGCCAGTTTTCCATCCACCTTACGGTCCACTCATCCAACCCAAACTTCCTTAACTTGCTGATGAGAATGCTGTGGGAAACCGTATCAAAAGCCTTGCTAAAGTCGAGTTATATCACATCAATGGCTCTTCCCGTGTCCACAAGTCCAGTCATCTCATTCATAGAAGGCAATCAGGTGGGTCAGGCACGATTTGCCCTTGGTGAATCCATGTTGACTGTTCCTGATCCCTCTATTTTCCTCCAAGTGTTTCAGGATGGATGCTTTGAAGACCTACTCCATGATTTTTCCAGGGATTGAGGTGAGGCTGACTGCTCTCTAGTTCCCTGGATCAGGGCCGTCCCGTGGGGGGAGCAGGGCACAGGGCCAATTGGCCAAAGTGGGGCCCTGCCCCCATGCTGGAGGGAAGCGTGGCGGGCCCACCAGCCTGCTCTGCACCCCCAGGGAGCTGGCCCTGGGCCGGGAGGCTGAGGCTGCCAGTGCGGGGAGCCGGCTCTGGCCCAGGCCCCGGCCCTGGAGGCTGTCTGTTGCCGGGGGTAGAAGCCGGCTCCAGCCCTAGAGGCTGAGGCTGCCTGGGGGTGGGAGCCGGGCTGGGACCGGGAAGCTGAGGCTGCCTGTGCAGGGGGCAGAGCCGGCTCCGGTCCCAGAGGCCGCCTGCGACAGGGAGCCGGCAGCCCTGGCCCCAGGTTGGGAGGCTGAGGCCGCCTGTGGGGGAGTGCCGGCCGTGTGGGTCACGCCAACCCAGAGGCCGGGCCCCACGTTCTCTGCCTTGGGGGAGGGAAGGGCCGGCCCAGGGGTCGGGCATAGCCCTCCTGGCCTGCCCCGCCCCACCCCACCCCACTCTACCCTGCTGCGTTGGCTGGCTGCCGAAGGCAGCGGGGTGGCTATGGGAGGACTCACTGGAGAATTGTGATGCTGCCAATATGACTTGCAGTAACTGAAGTGCTTTGGCACTTCCACTATTGTCTTTTGAGATGGAGGCTTGCCATGAGGGTGGGTTTTTTTTTAATTATGCACTTTGCCAACTTGATTTTATGGCCAGTTGCTTTGTTGAGTTAATTTAAAAAAAAAAAAAAAAAATCTTGGAAGTATTAAACTTTTTGTTATGGTTACGGTATATCTGAGTGAACTTTATTATTCTTCCTACTCTTTGTTCAGTTATAGCTGACTTGATGATTGCTTAAAACGTACAATCTCCATCTGCAATCTAAACTGCTACTACTTGTGTAGGTCACTGCATGTTCCTTCCTCACAGTCTTCATGAGTCAATGAAGAATAATCTTGAAGTGTGTCTGCAATCTGAAGTAAACTTGATATATTCTGCTTTGTCAGTCAAATTTGAAAACCAGCTTTAAACAGTCAATTTTGTTCTTTAGAAAACTAAAAGAAAGCTCGTGTAATAAATACATTTGTTAGTCTTTAAAAGTGCCACAGGACTCCTTGTTTGATTTGCTGAACTAGACTAACACGGTTACCCCTTTGAAAAAGAAAATGTTTATCTTCAGTTTAGTGAAGCATTTAAGCTTTAAATCTATTTGTATTATGGTAGTGTGAGAGGAAGGATGGTCTAGTAGTTAGGGTGCCAGCGTACGATTTGGATTCAAGTCCTTGCTCCGGAACAGACTCCTTCTGTGACCTTTGGCAAATCATTTAGCCTTCCCTCCTTTCCATTTTATTGAAGGAGAAACTAGTGCTTCCTAACCTTCCAGAGTTGTTGAGAATAAATGCACTAAAATTTGTGCGGTAACCACAATTGTAGGCAATCCTTCAAAAGTTGAGGATAATCTTTCACATGTTTTGTTTTATATGAGTTTGTTGGTGACTGAGGAGTCCAATCCTAGAGCCGCATACTCATTGTCAAATGCTGCAGATGGTGGTGGTGGACAGCTGGGTTGGGCCATGATTGCCACTTCACAGTTGTCTGTCCTTTCTTTTCTGGTGTTTTTCTGTGGCCAGAGCAAAGCAATTTTCTTCAAAAGTGATCATTCATTCTCTGACAAGTCTTCACCAGTTATCTTTGTCTTGCACTACTGTTTCTTAGTATGTGATGTCAGTCGTGCATCTTGATGTTTTATCTTGAGGATATCTTTAAAGCCTTTCATTGGCCTCCTCGTTTGCTTTGTCCTTTGGTGAGTTGGATGTACAGCAGTTGTTTTGGCAGGCATGCATTGAGGCATAGGCACATAGAGCCTGCTCCACCTCAGTTACTTCTGGATAATGAAGTCCTCAACACTGAAGACATAGGATTCCATGAGGATGCTCCCACTTTGTTATGGATCTTCTGGAGAACATGTTGGTGCTGACATTCCATGTTTTTCAAGGGTTTTCTGTAGGCCACACAGGTCTCGCAGCCATAGAAGAGAGTTGGAATTACCACCTCTTCGTATACTAAGAGTCTAGTATGTCTTCTGATAGAGTGCCCAGTCAAGGATTAGTGTCACATTGTGCTAGGTCCTCTACAAATACATAATGAAAAGCTGGCCCCTTCACCAAAAGCTTAAAGTCTAACTTCACATATGATGTCAGTGGGAATGGAACTCATGAATGTCTGTGGGCCAAATTAATGAGGAAAATGGTGGTCAGTTACACATTAGGTGTAAACCGGTCAGAAAAAAGAGATGGTTCTGTATTTCTGGGGTTGGGGTGTGAATCATTGTTAGTGTAATTAACACGGGTAGTATATTGTTACTTCCCTCCCACTCCTTTGCTCGCTTATCTCCTGTTTAGCTGATAGCCTGGCTAACAGGTTTAGGCTCATCTGTGCTATAGTGGTGAGGGGCTGGCTCTTGATGTGGCATCCCATTTAATAAAATTGTGTGGATAAATGAAGCTTGTTCTGCGAGGGACAGAGGAAGATAGTGATGTGTCCGGGTTCCCTTGTAGAGTTAGGTGGTTTTGTGCGTGTATGTTTAAATGCAATTATTTGTGAACATTTACATATAAATATCTGTGTTGTGTACGCAAATCAATTGTTTTCCTCTGTGTTCCTGACTCCAATTTAATTCCACTTTGAGCTATGAGCTGGCATTTTTTTCCCCCTCCAAGATTACTTTGGTGAAACAAATGATCCCTGTAGAATGATAAACAGATTGTATCACTAAGGCAAGATCTTGATCAAGTAACCATTACTTTCATTTGGAATTGGCGTAGGGGAATACCAAGTAGAACAATTCAGTTCTGGGCAATGGGGAAGGATATTCCTTTTTTCATCTTCCCAACCTCTACTATCGTATTCTCGTTTCCTCTTCTTAACAGCTGGTTATCAGATCCCTTTTATAAGCATTTCTCTCCTTCCTAGGGGACTTCCGAAAAATGCAAAGCTAATCTTTTACTTTGTAACTGTCAGAATGATACAACTTTCAGGAGCTGGGGAGGGGGAATGAATACTCGTAGGGGAATGACTGGAAGAGCTAATAGGGGCTTTATGGCCTTGTGCTTCTTTCATGGAATCACAGCAATCCGCTCTTCTTTCTGTAGATCATAGCTGCTTTGGTTCTCTTACTAATTCCCATTATTGCCAGTCTCAAAGGTTTACAATAAAAAAAAATCCCATGACTTGGGTCCCCAAAACAAAAATCATGATTAGCTTAAATACAGTGATTAAAGGGATCTTTCTCTTTGCCTTTTGGATTTTGAGCCTTTAGGGTTTTTTTTTCCCTTGATCACGTGGGTAACACAAATAGATATTTTTTTTTTTTTTTTAAATGAAAGTTGAGTTTCTCACCTAATCATGTCACCCCAGGGGCTGATGCTTCAAGGAAAACATCAAACATTGTGAAACTAGTGATAAAACTGCAAGAGTTGGCAACATTTGAGTTTTGCCTATAGAGCTTGTGACAGCCCTCTGAAATGCAAGGAGTTTGAATAAGGCAAAATGTCTGTGATGTAACTTAGAGATTATAATAATGAGTGCTTTTTTGTGTGTGTTGAAAAAAGGTGCCGGCACTCGTATCTTGATAGTAGATTGGAAAAATGCCCACCGCTCTTTTTCCAGTGGGGTGTGCCTTTCCCCTGCTGACCCTGCCCCTACAGCCGGGCAGTGGGGCTGGCAAAAAAAGTTGTCGGTACTCTAGACTCCTGCGTAGTTTCACAAAAAAAGCACTGATTATGACCCCAGCTAGTATGTTACATAGGGCTAGATCAGTTTATATGGGTTATGGCACAGTCCGTGACACTCCTCTTTCTTTGCTTGTGTCTGCTGTATATATTGCTCACACTACAAAAGGTTACATTCTGAATCTGGGATTGTCTAAAGTCATTCTTTCCTTTGAGAAATTTGGCCGTATCTATGGAAGTCAGGAAAGCAAGTGCTGATCAGCTTGTGAAAGGGGTGGAGCTGACTCCAGTTTTTGTAATGATCATAGCCATCGTGACAAATCAAAGTCTGTTTTAATAGTCTGCTCTTGCTCTCTTTCTATGCTGGGGCAGTGTTAATTTTGAAATCCTCATTTTCTGTGACTATGCCTGGGGCATCTTTCTGCGGTTAAAATAGATCACTTTTCTTTGATCGAGCCCTAACAACCTCCTGCTCAGCAGAGGACCGGGGAGTAATTCTGGCCTCCACGTTTGTGGGAATAGAAGTTTTATACTTGAGGCTTATCTACTCAGTGGTAGCAAAGCATACTAAAGGGGTGTGATTTGTAGAGCTATATCCTGTGCGCTAGTGACCCCCGTAGACTGTGCTGGTATGCTCTAAAGGGTATCTAGTTTATACTAATGGAATCCCATTTTCAGCTGAACTGCAGCATTCTTTGGGAGGCCTAAAGCAAGCTGAACTGAAATAGGGGAGATCTTGCTGTCCCTCACTTAAATTAAGGGTGTTCCATATTAGATCGTTGAAAGGACAATCCGAGGAAACCTGCATTTTTACTGCTGCCACTCAGGTCATACTGCGTGTAGCTAGACTAATTAATGAGCTTGTTTCCAGCCTTCAACCTCCTATTGTCACTAAACAAAAACAATAGGACGTCTAGCACTTATCTTTATTTGGTTGTTGCGCTCATTAATCGTGAAGTGTTGATGTATTCTCAAAAAGCATGAAAAGCGAGCCCTGATATCAGTATATTTATTTCTTTTCTCTCTTAGCACTGGAAATTGTCCTTGCAAAATGAGCTGGTTTCTTCAGAAAAGTTCTTCAGAGCCCCCGTTGTTAGAGTGCATGAATTCCAGAGCGGATTCTTTGGACAGCTTGTCAATGGACAATTTTTGGCTGGAAGTGGAGAACATCAAACAGAGCACTGAAGCTGAGCAAGAGGAGTGCAACCTTGCAGATGTCAAAACTCCAGAAGGTAGGACATTGGGAATGTGGGTGTTGTACTAGAAAAGGAAAAACTAGCAGGATCTTTTTCAGGGGGACAAGGCAATATGCCACGTTTATTGTGTTATCCTCCCAAGTGTTCTGCTGTTGGTCATGTATAGTTACCTGTGCTGATTGTTGCTTGAGTTTGTGGCTGGTGTTCGCAGCTCATGGCAGCTACCTGGCCAGGGAAGCTGGGCATGAGGAGGAGTGGGGATCTCTGTTGGGCACACAGCTGTGCAGCAACACTCTTGGATGGTGTGCGGTCTCACCCATCTTTCATCCATGGATCTTGCTGTGTCACACAGCCTCAGGGGTACTGTATGACCGTGAGTCATCAGTTAATGGCAGAGGTGACTTTGATCTTATTCTTGATGGGGCTTTTTGACCCTTTCTTTTTAGGGTGGATTTTTCTTGCTTTTGCAGGGTTTGATTGCCTTGTTCTTCAGCCATTAAGGTGGTGCTGGCAGTTTGTCATCAAGACAGGTTAGAGTTGGAGACTGATCCAATCACACATGCACACATCCAAACTAAGTTCACACATCTAAACAAAGTTTCAGCAAAACTTAGGCTGAGAAATACAAAATAATGTAAACAATTCAAAATGGAGTTTTGGTTACAATATAGAGTTGCAAGTGAATGAATGAGAGTGGTATTTTTATCAATGAACATTCCATTGTTTGAAGCAATTCTACGGTATAAATTTATCTTTAGTGCTACATGGGTAGAGGGAGCAATTGAGAGGAAAATGTCATTGGCAAGGAACAAATTTCACTGAATAAACTTTTTAAAAGTACCTATGTAGTAGTCATTTTGAATATTGGATGTAGGCTCCTAAGTTATTTAAGTACCTAGGTACTTTTAGATGATAATTCAACTGTAGATGCACTAGATGCCAAATTTCCAAACAGTTTTTTCATCAACTGCAGCTATGTTCACCTGCCCTGTGCAAATGACCCCTTGGGTTTCCAAATTGGATACTTATGTGCCTGGATCTTTGATCCATTTGTGAAAGTTGGTGCACACATGTGGTTTTGGTTTTTAGGTATGCTAAGGCGGCATTTGTGCAAACGTGCTGAACATTGAGGAAAGTGTCCTCTTACAAAGAAGTGACAT
The DNA here is from genome assembly GCA_007922175.1 of Pelusios castaneus. Taxonomy (NCBI): domain Eukaryota; kingdom Metazoa; phylum Chordata; order Testudines; family Pelomedusidae; genus Pelusios; species Pelusios castaneus. The sequence continues at coordinate 8,043,172 of ML685852.1, read as the reverse complement.
TTCCTTCCTTTTATCTTTTGTGTATTGACTGACATCTTTTGGAGAAGCAGAGGGGGAAAAAAAAAAGATAGCCCCAGTAAACAGCCAGGGTAAGTAATCCATAGAGAACATGTGATTTCCTTTAGTAAGCCATCTGAAAGTGAACCTATGAAATAGGGATGTTTCTGTTGGCAAATAATGATGAGGACAAGAGTTATACAAAGCAATTTGGATCACTTGATAAGCTGGGCCCAGAGAGCAGGAAAAAAGCCACAAAAATAATCCATGGTTGAAGAAAAGGACCTTAAAATGAGACACTTGAGCTCAATCTATTTAGTTTACCACCCC
>ML685852.1:8002273-8042745 GCA_007922175.1 Pelusios castaneus | reverse complement strand
AAATCTTTAACAGTGTGAGTGATTAATCGTTAGAATAAAATATGAAGGGAAGTGCTGGATTCTCCATTTCTTGGTGTCTTCAAGATGGTGCTTTGGTGAAAAGTATGTGGTTTAGTCATACACAAATTATAGGGCTTCCAAACGTCTGACGAAGTGGGATTTTTCTCCCACAAAAGCTCATGTGGTAAATAAATTTGTTAGTCTTAAAGTGCCACAGGACTCCTTGTTCGTTTTGGCTGACCTAGACTAACACGGCTCCCTCTTTAGAATTTCTTCTTGCAGTGAGTGCAGACCACTAGATGGCATTGTAACACGTACTCTTCAAAAGCTTTGTTTTGCCAAGGAGAGCACTGAATATTTATTTCTGTAGATTGAGAGGTGTAAAAGGAGAGTCTTGATTCCGGCTCCAGTTTAAAGCACTGCCGAGAAAGTACAAGCTACCGGATGTGTTGTTGGAGCTTAGAAATGAACTAATGATAAACAAAACATGAACGCTATGCACAGGTGAGCTGCACGAAATGAAAAATATCCTGGTTCTTTCCTGAGAGGAACTGGTTTCTCTCATTTGGAAAAATAGTCATTGAATTCCTGCCGCAAAGTGTCAGAAGGGCACTTCCATTCCCCAAGCATGTAAGACTGACAGGGCCCTTCTGGTCATTTGGATTTCCTAGTACTCCTAAAGCCCCTCGTGAGCCTTCTGTGACACTGTATGAGGAGGAAGGCTGCAGCTTTCTCCAGGCCTCTGAAACTGTATTTGTCGGAACCTGTTCAGCCAGCTGCCTCCTCAGTCCTCAGGCTTAGCCGCCCCAGCTGACCAGACATGAGAATGTAGATTTAAATGAACATTCTTTTTCCAGAAGGAGACTCTGCTAAACTAAAAAGTCAAGAACTTTGTGTGATGTAGAAAGCGGTGCTGGGCTGGCACAAAACTGAAGTTAGAGGGTTAGATTATTGAATCTCAGGAGTCTTGTCTTTTTACCCATCGTGATGCTCAGTGACTTTGCTGTATATCTAAGAAAGGGGTCTGTGCAAGTGAAAACCCTCTCTTCTTTAAAGCTTTTCTAGATCCTTGATATCCATGTGTCAGAAATGTCCCTTAGCTTTTGGGATTACTGTATATTTTAGCCCATCCCAGGATGGGATAAATCTCCTCAAGTAATTCAGCGTAAGGATCCTTTATAACGACTATTTTTGGCTCAATTTCATCTCAAAAGGTATGTTCGTGATGATCAATAGTCTCTTTAAATTCCCAGATCCATGTGGCTTCCTCAGTTACCTTCCCTCACTGGGAATGTTGACCTATGCAGCCTGGGTCAGTCTTTATATGATTCTCCAGATTAAATCACCAAGGGCATGTCTCTGTAAACATCCATACCGGACAATTCCACCCAGTGGAGTTTCCTAGGCAAATAACCCATCATACTTGCTTCCTTTCATGCCAGCAGTAAATGTAATTTAGCCAAAGGATATTAAATGGAAATTATTTAGATGAATTATATCCAAGATACTTTAGATAAATTAGATACACTAGTAAGTTTTATAGAGGATTGTAAAACAGATGTTTAATTATCGGTGTATCCTTTTTGCTTCCTGTTATGATTGAAATTGGAAACTTTGAGTGCCAAAAATTACACGGACACTTCTCATCCCCAAAATTTAACAAACTGCGGCACTGTTGTGCATGCCTTGTTCCCACTAACTTCAAAACTCAGGACTTTTTGTTAGAATAATGTTATTTAGTGCAAATCTCTTGAATTAGGTTGAGGTTACGTGTGTAGTTTCAGGATTAAACATACGGTTCACATTGAATTCAGTGGCTCTACTCATGAATGTATACTCATGGGGTGTGTAGAATAGGGAGGGGTGTTAATATAGAGAGCTGGCTGAATTTTGGGGGGCAGCAAAATGGCTCTCTGACAAAATGGGAACTTTTTTCATGTAATAGATTCTGTCCTCCTTATGAAAAATACCATTCTGATCAAGTTCAATCACAAAATAGTAAATCTAGACTACATAGCAAGTGATAGTTTGTTTTATTTTCACAGTTAGAAACTAATATTTAGTGTGGAAAATATCTTGCAGCTATGATTCCATAATAACCTGTCTCCTCTTTCTTCAGTATATAGTCAATAGACTTATTTTTAAGGCTGTGTGGTAAGATGTTAACTTTTTATCCAGACATTAACATCACAAGACTGGGGTACTGCCTGTAAAAGAATTTAACAGCTCGACAACATAATAGATTTGACCAGGAGAGGAAATACGGATTTCTTTGGGAGGAAGAGCATTGACAAACGTTCTGTCTGGTTTTACTCAGTTCAGTAGTGATTTTTTTTTTTGTTGGCCATGTCTGTAAACGGGTGAGTGTAGGATGTTTGTGAGCATCCCTGTAGTGAATAAATGCGGAATGCAGCAATAGGTTAGGGAGGATAGGAGGTTGCAGGCATACAATGGATTAAGGCTGGGGCTACACATTTAATATTTTTATCCTCTAGTTTCAGACAGCTGCCTCATTCACATAGCACTGTCTGATCTGCACACAGAGTGAGCCATGCCGGAAAAACGTGCCATGTCCTCACACTTGATTCAGTTGCAGAAATGGACAGGGTTAAGTTTGTGCAAGAAACCTTTTACTTTGGGCATCTCCAGACTTCTGAAAGCTTCGCTTTGGATGCAGAATGCGTTTCGACTGTAGTAATATTGTTTTTAAATAAATACAGTCACAAATTAAATACAAAACTAATTCTGCCTGCTTGTAGAAATACAAGAAGTATGTCCGGGGCCGCCTTAAAATATAATGGCAAATATACTGTCGTGCAAAAGAAGAATGTTATAGCTCCAAGTGGCTAAATAAAATTGAATCCAGCCAGAGTCTGGGTATATCCTGGGGTAAATCTACCTATGGATCTAAAGGAACAATATAAATAGTAAGAGCACAAAAGCCATGTGAGACACATCGGGTGTTGTGGTTTAAAAAGGAGCTCTTCTCTTGATTTTTTCTAGGAAGCTGTCATTGTATTTGATTCACGCCTGGAGTGAACTGGTGCCAGCCACGCTGGAGTCACTCAGTGATGTTCTGGCTGATGCCACGGCAGAATTTTGTCTCGGAAGTTCCTTTGAGGCCAGAGGGTGACTGGCAGCTGGGCAAAGGAATGGGAGAGCCCGAGTCTTCCCCACCCTCGAAGCCTCACAGGGTTCACCCATATCACTGTCCAGTAGGGAACAATATGGCTTTAGGCACTACAAGGAGGATGTGGTGATGATAGGGTCCTACCTCTTCTTTGCACTGCTCATTGGCGCTGCCTAGCTGCAGAGGGGAGTTTACGCCGCAGCTTTTGCAATGGGCTTGCCCCTTTCCCACCCCCAAATGAAATGAGGCAGAGGCGGGTTTGTGCCTTCCTCAAGTCCAGTCTCTCCTCCTGTTCCCTCTGGGATGATGTGGCTTGGATCCATCCCCAACCCAAGCTCTCTAGGTCTCACATCTCAATAGCTGGAGGGAAGCAGCTCTTGAGGGCCCCAAATGATGAGTCATTGGGATTTTTGGTAGATCTGACTGTCTTTCTAACCCTGCTTTGTCCTGACTGTGTGTGCTAGTTTGCAGGGTTAGCCTGTTTTCTCACAGACGCTGCCTTTCTCCTTGTCCCTTGCCTCTCAGAGGGAGAAGCCGAAGCTGAGTGGCTGCAGGATGCGGGCCTCTCTGACCTCATTGGGGACCACACCTCAGACAACGGCAACATTGTGCTGCTCTCCACCTTGACCAAGACCCAGGCTGCGGCCGTGCAGCGAAGGCTGGACACTTACTCCCGGTCGCGGCGGAAGAAGAACAAACCGCCTGTGCGTGATGTCAGAGACATTTTTGGAGGGGCCAACTCTGAGGTATGTTGCTTTACTGACTTCCAAAATGTTTCCATGTATCATAGTGGCTACCTGGTTGTCTGGGTCTGTGGGGTTATAGCATTTCGCCTTTGAGCCCAAGTGGAACTTGTGGCATTTATGCAGCAAGATTACAGGAAAACAATATTGTGGAACCTGAGGATTTAGAGATTTAACTCCTCCTCAGTGCAGTGCTAGAGAAAGGCAGCTCTGGAAGGTCTGTCTGTAGCCCCAGAACAGGAATGGCCTGGGCAGCAGCAACACAAGTTTCCCAGCTGCTGTTCTGCCAGTACGCCTTAACCCTTCCCATGCTGAGGGGCTGTTTGTGTCCATAGCTCTCCTGCAGACCACCAACAGCCAGCGCAGTTGAGGCCCTTTATGGTGGGGATCTTTGTGATGTTGGATACTCGGTGCCTACAAACTGGAGTAAGGTCTGAGCTGCTTTCCACAGCTTGCAACTCCAGTGGCTTCTTGTTGCCAACAGTGCTGCTCAGAGCTGAGTTCATGACATGCTCCGTATATGATTCGTGACAACGGTAGTATTTTGTTTGTATTCCAAAGGCCCTTAGAGGTGAAGCTGAGCTCAGTCGCCTCACTGTACGCATGTACACAGGCCTGGCCTCAAGCAACTTGTAGTCTAGATAGTCCGCATGGACACACGGGTAGGGAAAAGAGGCATTCATTCATGATTTGGTATGTAGTTTGGGGCAGGAGGGAGGAAATGGATCATAAAAATGCCCCATTTAACACGTTCCTGAACTTAGTCCCAATAAAGTGGAAGATTTGGATTAATTGCTCCTTTTCCAACTAATTTGCCATCAAAACTTCCTAGTATCAGTCTTTTTAAAAACATTAGGCAAATAGTACAGTCCTTAAACCAACCCCAAGTCCCTGGAAAGTGGACTTGCTAGTGAATTCTCCTAGGGAGTTTGCCAAATAGATATTACCCAGTTCCTTCCTTCCCATCTGCTGCCTTGTAAAGACTTGGAATACTCATTTAAACAAGCTGAGCACTGGCTGCTCTGTAACAGATAACCTTCACAGCAATGGGCTGAATCTTTCATACTTCTCCAGATGATCTTTCTGATAAGTTACAAGTGAATACAATAATCATATAAAAGTCTATTTCAGGGGTGTCAAACATGCGGCCCGGGGGTCAAATGTGGCCCGTGAACCTCTTCCATCTGGCCCGTGACGGCACTCCATGGGACCACACTCTCCCTAACAGAGAGTGTGTCGTCTTGCATACCAGTGCTCCGCAGTGCCATCAAAGCATCAGGTCTCACAACATCACGGAGCGCTGGGTATGGGAGACTGCTCCATAAGACCACACTCTGTCTGTCTCTTTCTCTGTTAGGAAGAGTGTGTGGTCTTGTGGAGTGCAGTTTTGCATACACAGCATTTCACAATGCTGCAAGAGTGTCGTAGTATTTCAATGTATGGTATGTATGGCCCTCTTGAAATACATGCAAGTCAAATCTGGCCCACTAGAGCAAATGAGTTTGACACCCTTTGTCTATTTCAATACATGCTGGAAAAATAAACTGTCTCCGAAATATGAGTCACCCTGGAGACTTCAGTCCTTAAGTTTAGACTCTCCCTGTCAAAGATAAAGCAGATCTTAGATAGTAAGGATCAGGCCCAAAGTTCATCTGATTAGCCTTGTCTCAGTAAATGATCCCAGCATACGTTCCTTGGAGGAAGAATAGTTAATATACTGTACCTTGTAGCTTTGAAGTAAATCTCTTTCCAAGGCGCACACTGCTAACTAGTTGCCTTCATTAGCTTAAGGCAAATAACCATTCAAGCAGTTCACAGGTAGTTTTACAATGTGGAGTCACAGATTTCAAAGAGAAATCAAGAGAATAATGTTACACTACCAGTCCCATCTAAATGGTAATATCCCTCTTGATCTCTGACCCAATAGAATACGGTAGAATTGTAGACAGAAACAGAAGTTTAGCATCTTTAGGCTAATTAGATTACATAGATAAACTTCTAACAAGATATAGGTACACACAGATACTTCTGCTTCTCTGACAATAGAAATCTACGTATTAACATCTAGTCTACTTAACATGGCTTTGATAACCATCTACAAGGAATGGCCTGTTGACTATTTCAGTATTTGTCTAGTACGTCCTTAAAGGTTGCCTTTAGTTCAGTTAGCCAGATGTTTGCTTACCTTTGTTGGCTCAGCACCACACTTGCCAAGACCTGAATTCCATATTCTTGGGTATTGCCCCCTGCAAGGAAAAGATGAAATCATAAGGGCTTAAAATACAAAAAGGAAACTGATCTGTTCTCTTGTATGTATTTTGTGATGCCCTCCTTCATTGCAGGGAAAATACCAAATCTTCAATTCAGGTCATTACCAATAAATACACAAACTGCTCTTTTAATGTTTAATTCTTCCTATTCAAGGTTCTGGGGGTGTTAAACAGCTTGCAAAGTGTCTCCTTTTACAGATCCTGATCCAAAGTCCCATTGATTTTAAAGGGTTTTGAAGCAAGTCAGGTTTTTTCACAGAAGATCTTGAATGTTGGGCCTAATTCTTCCCTTCAGTGCAAGTGGGGGGTTCCTGCTCATGACAATGGGAGCACAGTCCAAACAAAAATACTTAGCATGTCTTGTCTTTCTGGCACTTCCATCAACATGAGCTCTCATAATACCCCTGTGTGGTTGATGAGTATTATCTTCACTTTACAGATGAGAGAACTGAGGCACAGAAAGGTAAACTGATTTTTCCACAAGTGCACAGGAAGTTCACTGCATCTTGAATCTTGAACCCAGGTCCCTTGAGTCCTAGTCCAGTCTTAAACACAAGATTATCTCTCTGCAAAAAAAAAAAAAAAAAAGGGCAGTGTAAGAGGCATAGAGGAACAATTGAAAACCTGGCTCTTGGTTATATGATCAGACCCTAGCACATGTCTGTGCACCCCATTTCCCCCTATTTCTAATGCTCTTAGGGTGAACTCTAGGTGCCATTTTTGATTTAAAGAAAGGATTATGCCCAATAAATATGTTCACACTGGGACTGATTCTGCAATTTTGCAATCAATCAGTTTATTTATCAACTTCAATAAAAGCAGGTGCCAGCCCTGTAAAGGAATCCCTCACACTGCAGTGGATCAAAACCAGCAGGGACTCTTCATTGCTTCACGATGACAAAATGTCCTTATCTGAGTTTGTGTGTGTGTGTGTGTGTGTGTGTAGTATTGCAGTCTGCTTGGCCTCCTGTTTACATCTCTGAAGCAGTATGTTGAGTCATCGGGGCTACTTGGATTACTAGCATAACATTTTACACATGTGGCTGCACCTGCTCTGTTCTTCACATAATAGGCATGCTGGCTGGACAGGGCCATGGAGCTCAGATGTCATTCTGTGTGCTTGATATGTGCAGGAACTATAGTTGCTAAGTCACTGGGCCAGCGATACACAAGGATCATCAGTCACATGTTTTGTCCAAGAAAAAAGAACTCTTTCTCCGCACCTGGATCATTTCGCTGTATTTGCAATGGCTCAGCATAGATTCATTTATGCCGTTGTTTACCTGGCGAACTGGAACCTAAGATCATAACAATTGGAGCTAGTTAGAAAGTCTTCATTAAAAGTTTGTGAAGCAAAACACTTGACTGAAAATATTCCTTTCCTATTTCACAACCAGCTCTGTTGACAATGGAGTTTTAGCAGCATGTCCGTAGGAGGCATCTGTTATCACCCCGGTCTTCGAGACACTCCTCATGTCAGGGACCTATGTGGCTTGTGGCAAACAGTTGCATTATTGTAGAGCAGACAAAAGGGAAACCTTGAGAGACTTCATCTGGTTTGTGATACATGGCATATAATTAAAGAAAGTGACTTGCTTAAAAGGCTAGTATTCCATGGCTGGATCCCACTGTGGGTGGATATCGCAGGAGCTGTTTTAATGAAAAGTGACAGCTAGTTAGTTAGTTAGTTTTGAGTTCTATGTCTGACTCCTGCAGCTGTGAAAGAGTAAGGGCAGATCTACTTTGCCCGCTGTTTTTGGTGGCAGTCGAAGGGAGATGTGCATTACTTAAAATAACTTGCGTATCTCCCTTCAACTGCATTACACCCGGCACACCCACTGCACTGAATCGAAGGGAAGGCCCTCCTTTTGACACAATGCTACTCCAGTTTCCGGGATGGGCTTCAGTGGTTGACTTCCCGATCAACTGAGTGGGTCATCACAGACCTGATCGATCGATCAGAAGGTCGATCTGATGGTGGAGAATTTGATACTGTCAGTGAATCCTAGCCCTAAGGCTTGGTGATTTTAACAATGGTGTGAGTTTACAGGTGATGTGGGGGACGAGGGCAAGGAGAGGAGTGCTAATTGCAACTTTCTGCTGCAGGAGGAAGTAAATTATGGATACTGAAACACACACCTGTCCACTTAGGTTTGGAAAACATTATTTCATAGCAGTTCTTTAAGTAATTGTCACATCCATGGCTGATTTGAACTCCACTAAATAGCATTGTTGAAGCTCTTCAGTGCCAATGAGCAAGATTATTTGGCATATTGCTTTTTGCCAAAACTAAGTTGCCCCATGATGGCCTCTGATCTGCCCCGCATATTGCATCAAGCATGTTCCGTCTTTTTTTTTCTTTTCTTTCTAGGAGATGGTAGCGGAGGTGGAGGAGTCCAATATAGATCGGTCTCAGCACAGTGTGGCAACTTCAAACTACACCCAGAAATGTAAGGAGGAGGTTTTACTGTATTGTAAATCTATAATACGTCTTTGGGGTTGAGGATGGGAGACTGTCTTAGGAACAAAGCATCTCTGATGACCTATTTTTCATCATATAAAAAAGCAAGCAGATATCCCCCTACCCTCTTCTTTGGAAGCAGTGAAAATACCAATAGCTGTAGCTGCATCACTTCCATCAGAGTATCATCCCTTTTCTAAGGGATTAAAACATACCCATGAGATGGAATTCACATTGCCATTTAACTTCTCTCTCCATGTCTGCAAAGGGAGAGGCTTAGAACTATTCAAGTTTTGGCTTTTCCTGATTGAACCTTGATTTTAAAAAGTCAGGAAGGGTGATCCCTTGTTTAGGCTTTGAATTAGTAACTGGCTTTGGAGTCTACATCTGAATGTTGTGTTTTCCAGGTTAGGTGCAATTACATAAATGTGCTGATCTTCAACAGCAAGAAAATTCCTAGGTAGGGCAAAAATCCAGGAGGGACTTGCTTCTAATCCAGGTTCCTAAACAGCTTTGCTTTCAGCCTTAAAGGTTCTGAGAAGAGTGTATTATTTTTATGTAACACATGTTGTATTTTGTTACAATATGTAGGTCCAATGCCATCTGTTAATGGCAAGGCATTGGTCTGGATTTTTTAACTCAAACCTTTTAATCCGTCATGGGTTTGGCAGGCCTGTCCCAGTGCTCAAATAGTGTTGAGTAGTGCGCAGGTTATTTAGAGAAGAGAGTTTATAGAGTAATATCCCATAGTTACAGACTTTGAGTAGCTGCCATGGATTGTGCAAAGAAATAGTTTTATAGATTAACACATACTATCTGTCAAAATCAATTGTGTCTCTGATATTTAAGAAATTGTCCATATATATTCATTCAGTTCAAGGTCACCTTCGGCATTTTCCGTATTGCTGACCTGGTAGATGATTGGCTTAAAGTCACAGTATTGTACCTTTCTATCCTGTTGCACATGGGCATCGTACTGTTTGCTGGCAAACCTTGCCCAGTGGACATATTGGTTGATGTTGCTTGTGGTGGTTCCAGAAGTCTTACACCTTGATACATGTTCCATGTGTCCACTTTCGCTGTCCAGTCTTCCTCAATTAAGAAATTCTTTTACCTATAGCAGATTCAAGGGGACTTCAGGATTTTTCTTGCATGCTCGGAAGCCCTGGAAAAGAAGAGATATTCAGTACTGACATTGCCTACTCGGAGCAAGCAGCCATTTTGCTCAAGGGATCATTTCTACAGGAGTCTAGGAGGATAAAGGACAAGAGCACCCTGACTGTAAGAGTAGTAAGGCACTTCTCCATTTGGAACCTGTTTGCAATCCCCTCCTACAGAGAGAGATCCTGGAAACTTAGTTTATTCTGTGTTTTCAGGGAATTGTACAGATTCAAAAGACTTCTGTGTGAACTATAGCAGAACCATATATATGTGAATGGGGGCATTGTTTGTTATGCTGTGGTAAATAAAAGGAACTGTGTTGTGGTAAAACTCAGGAAAGGAGGTATCTCAGCACCAAATCTTAGCTGATGTAACAGCTGCATTGTTGGTGTCTGGATCACTTGTGATTCCTCTTTTCACTGTAAATTGGAGGAAGGATAATAACCAGACCTGAAACACCATGCTGGGGACTCTGGAAAAGAGACTCTCTCAAAGCTACATGAAGCTATTGAGTCCCTTTCCAAGTGCTGCAGTGGATTGGGATGGTCTTGTGTAGTGTGTTTGCCTCCTGAAATTGAATTCCTAAGTAAGGTAACAGTAAAGAGAAACAAAAAAGTCTTGTGGCGTTTTCAAAGACTATCAAATTTATTTTTTGCATGAGCTTTCATAGGCGAAAAATAAATTGGCTGGTCTTTTAAAGTGCCAGAGGACTCCTTTTTTGTTTCGCTGAACTAGGGTACCACGGCTCCCCCTTTGGAACTTGTCAATAAAGAGAAAGCAATGCTGAAGGGATGTGACCTCTTGCAGAGTGTAGAAAATCCCCTTATTTAAATATTTTGGATATTTTATATAAAATTTAACATATTTAAATTATCTTGTATTATCTGCATCCATTTGTGGAACTTGCATCTGGTTTGTGTCTCATCCAAACTGATAGTGTTGCATTGTAACTCTGCAAGAAGCTACGCTACTGGGTTCAGCCTATTCTGCTACAATATTCAGAACTTTGGGTGCAAAACAGGCTGCAGCATGAGGTTTATTTGCAGCTGAAAAATTTCAAGTGTAGGATTCTAGGGAAACCACAGAAGAAGAGATTGCAATAGTTGAGATAAGAGGAGTTAGTGAATGGATAAGAATGTCACTGGGATGGAGCGGAAGTCCTGCTGTTCTTGGGTGTTGGTTTGTGGCTGGTGAGAAGCAATTTTACATAATAAGAGTGGTGATGGAAGTAACAGAGACAAAAAGTATACAAGACCTACAAGAAAATGAGCAGAATTATCTGCATCAAACCTTACAAACTTCCTTCCATTCTTTTCTCCCTAGAAGTTTAAGATCCCCAAGGGCAGGCTGGGAGTGACCCGGATAGGAGATTTATCTCCACAGGACATGAAGAAAGTCCCCACCTTGGCCCTGATTGAGCTGACAGCTCTCTGTGACATCCTGGGCTTGGAGTTAAAGAGGAACAAGGCAGCTAAACAGAAGGGAAAAGGTCAGTTCAGTCTCTCTTTCTGTGATCAAGACCGGACAATGGGGTCTCAGTAACACTAGACTTCATTACAGACTCAGTCTAATTCATGGAAAGCCAGAGTGAAAAATCCAGATATCCCAGACTTACACAGCTGTAACCTGAGATCAGAACATGGATCCGTGTTTCTCATTACTGCTCTCTGTAGGGCCCTCCCATCTCCTGGCTCTGCTCACTATGGCTATGTCTACACTTGTTAATTTAAGTGGACTTAGGTAAGTGGACTTAGCATGTCCACACTTTAAGTTTAAAGTCGACTTTGGGGGGACCCTACAAAGTCAACCTAGAGCATCCACACTGCATGCCTAGGTTGACTTGTAGGGGCTACGTGGACCTGGGACTGGTCCACGGTGGCAGGGGGGGCACCCCTTGCCAAGTGCCAGGGGGCTCAGCCTTTGCCCCATTGTACCTGGGTACAATGGGGCAAAGGGGGACAGGGACCCTGGCAGGGCATAGGGGCAGGGTGGGCAGGGCTCTGCCCTGCCCTTTGGGGGGGTATGCCAGGCTTAAAGTCGACTTAGGGCTACTCCAGGTGTATACTGGCTTAAGTCGACTAAAGCCAAAAGTTGACTTAAAACGAGGTTTTATAAAGTCGACTTAGTTTTCCTTAAGTTGACTTAAGGAAAGTGTAGTGTAGACGCAGAGAAAATTAAGTCGACTTAAGCAAGCTTAAGTCGACTTAATTTACAAGTGTCGACGCACTCTACTATAGTAGTTTCTGTTCCCTCTCGCCTTCAGTGATTTGGGTATTGATCAAGTGCAATTCTTGGTTGCAGTAGAAGAAGTAACTCTTTGATTTATAATAACTCCAGTAAAGAATTACAATATGCATTGTCCTTAATGCAGAGAATCATCTCTTTGGAGTTCCACTCAGCACTTTGTTGGAAAATGACCAAAAACTGATTCCCAACACCAAGGTCCCGCTGATTCTCCAAGCAGTAAGTCACCTTCAGATTTCACTTGCCCATGATAACATCTTGAACTCATTTCTGCTTTTGGCCTTGAACCATAACATGAAAAGGCTACCCCAGATCTGTAGCTGAAAGCTTTCTGTTCCCCTTGTAGTTGCTGTCATGTTTGGAAAAGAAGGGGCTTGATACTGAAGGCATCTTGAGAGTTTCCGGGTCCCAGACCAGGATTAAGGTATAGTCACTTGGGTAGTACTCTGAAGTGCAGGAGTATAACCTTTGTTACAGTCTCAGCCTTATTTAAAGTGATCCCCGCCCCCCAGCCATCTCACCAACACAATGAGGAAATTCACAGCTAGGAAGCCTACTAGTAGGTCTATGATATGAAGCACTTTTCAGCATCTGGATTGTTGATGGGCTTCCCTGTAGAAGATCCCCCTTTTGGATACCCGTTCTGTTTGTTAGTGAAAGTGATGAGCTGTTTCCTCCTTATACAGAGTCTCGAGCAGAAGCTGGAAAGTGACTTCTATACCGGTTTGTTCCACTGGGAGGAGGTCCGCCAGAACGATGTGTCTGGCTTACTGAAGAGGTTCATTCGAGAACTGCCCACCCCTTTGTTGACAGCAGAGTATCTGCCAGCTTTCGCTGCTGTGCAGAGTGAGTCCTTTTTCCAAGCAGCCTTGCTTTTCCTTCAAAGCTCTGTTGGTGTTGGTCTTGTTCTCCTAAGCTTTTGTGTTCTAGACAGATATGAACTAGGGTCACTCAAATTCAGCACACTGGGTGCGGGGTGTCTATGTAAACACCAGAATTCTTTTTTCTTTCCAGTCTCATACTGGGTACAAAAGTTGTCTAGATGGCACTCTTCAAGTATGCCAGTACTGCTATTTATTACTTGTGCAAGAGGAACACTTAGGGGCCGCAACTCAGATCAGGGCCCTCTCGCCCTAGTCACTCTTCAAATACATAGTAAGAATTATCTTGTAAGTCGATAAGACCGATAAGAGGGGAGGGAAAATAGAGTGGAAGTGACTGACTTGCTCCTGGTCAGAGCGTAGACCAGTGGTGGAGCCAGCAATAGAAACCAGCTTTCCTGAGTCTCCAGTCCATTGCCCCATCTCCACTGGATCACATTGCCTCCTCCATAGCCTGCCCAACCGTATGGATTGCACACCTCTTGCCAGATCTCATGCACTCTCACACTCTCTCTAGCCTTCTCTGATTCTGTGGTAGAACATGGCTTTTGTTTAAAAACGTGGCTGATTCTATAAATCACCATGACACCAGTTCACTTCTCAATCCACCTCGTGCAGTGAATTTCTCAAGTCTTGGAGCTGTTGCAGTCCCTTTTCCCAGAGGACCATGTTCATGTGCACTAGGTGCCTTTTTAGCTTGCACGGGCCGGGTCTGCAATGCACTCCGCATTTCACACCGTTGTAGTCCTCACTGCAGCACCTTGTAGACAAGTCCTAAATCACTGAGGTGCTTTGGAAAATTTTGTCCAAGTTTTTCCCATGTTCATGATACGTGTTTCACAACAAACATGTTCAGAGCTCCATGTGGGGACCAGGTTGACTTAGGTGCTTAATAGACTCAGATCATTTTGTATTTATTCTGTTGATGTTTGATGGACTTCCCTTATTGTAGATATCCCAGACCTGAAGCAGAGATTGCAGGCTCTCAACCTGCTTATCCTGATTCTGCCAGAGCCCAACAGAAACACCCTAAAGGTAATAAACACCTTTTACTGTGTCAGTTGTGTAAGAGAATGTGAATCCTGCCAAAAACCAGTGTCTTAATACCTCATGTAGAGAGAGAGAGAAAAAAAATCTGGAGTGTATTCTTTGATCTTGCATCAACTCCATTAACTTGTCTGGGAGTGGATGCCTGGGGACAAACAAACTTCCCTGTGAGTTATGTGAGATTGCCTAGATTGTGCAGGAACATCAGTTATGCCTTGTCAGGTTGTATCTCTTACGCCCATGTTTGAAAATATGGCTGTTCCTGTGGGTCTCCCTAGCTCTTGGGTACGGGGAGCCAGCTGATCTTTGTGACTACTATACAATATCTGTTTAAAAGTCGGGGAAAAAGTGTTGTGAAAGTTTTAACCTACTATTCCCTACTGATCAGACTGTACTAAAATCCTTTCTTCACCCATGCCGCTAATTTTGAATAAGAGAATGTTATTTCTGGGTCAGCTTTGTGGCAAGGCAAGGAAAATTGTTTTTTACTTCAGTTCTCTAGCAGTTTGGGGACGCAGGTGTCAACAGAACTGCAGAAGCCATGTACTTAATCCCCCCAAGTTGCTCAGTAGTGCGATCCCCAAATGACCAAGGTGAAATAATCTCCATAAAGGGGTCCTGCTGAACTATAATAAATTTAAGTCTCAGACTTGATTGGTCAAATGATCTAGTGGTCTCAGGCAACCTGGGACGGGTTTTGGTTTTGGGTAGAAACAGGAGGTGCTTGTCTGTTTCCCCCAAATGAAGCTTTGTTTTTTGAAGGGTCTTTGGGATCTGAAATTCAGAGTGAATACCAAGGGATGCAACCTGCCATGGGCCTGGGAAGAAGACCTTATCTGCTTTGTATTACCTTATTTTCTTTCTTGACTTGTGGGTTTGACACCCCAAAATCCACCACCCAGCTTGGTGCAACTAATTGATGACTTCTTAGCCTTAAGACCGAACCATCAAACATCACTTAATTTGTGACCTAATTTAGGATTTGCACTCAGCTGTCCAGAAGTGAGAGGCTATTAACATGAATCCACTGAACCATCTGGCACTTGCCCAGTCAGGTTTGCTGAATCTTACTGTTCACAGGTGTCTTGAAAACAACAACCTCTTCCTCCTCTTTCAGGCTCTGCTGGAATTTCTTAGTAAAGTGGTTGCTAGAGAGAAAAAGAACAAAATGAATCTCTGGAATGTTTCCACAGTCATCGCTCCAAATCTCTTCATGCATAAAGGACTGCCGAATAAGATCCCAGAAGGGAAGGAGAAGCAGCTGGCAGAGGGGGCAGCTGATGTTGTGCGGATGATGATCCATTACCAAGACTTGCTTTGGACTGTAAGTCACATGGCTGTTTGTTGGATGATTGCAACATGTGCTTTAGACAGATGGGGACATGACTCAGAAGTGGGAGAAAGAGTTCTGGACACTTTAAAGTAAAGCAAACTGTGTAGACAGAAGTTTTTTAGCTAAACTCTGCTGCTCTGAAGGCAGATAGACAAAATATCACATCTATAGAACTTTGGGGGTTTTTTTAGAAGTGTTTCAAAGTCTCACTGATTTCTCTGTAAGTGATCTGTCCTGTAGATGTGATGGGCATAAAGCCACAAATCCTCCCCTGTTAAAAGAAACAAAGCCACCAAAAGAACACTTGACGTTTCAGGAGTAACTTTCTGCAGATGCTCCAAGAAGTATTCTTCCTGCAGATCGATAGGACTCAGGGTTGAAAGTGGGTGGGGATATGCCACCCATCACTCACAATGTTCTCATTTTCCCCATCATCCTTCCACTGTAGGGAAAACTTAGGCGTGCTCTAGTCTGACTGTCAACATGTATTGGAGGCAAGTGCTTTCAGAATAGCTTTATAGAATGACTGTCTAAAGGGATCCAACCATCCACCCCGCTCTGTGTTGTATTTATTGGTTGCTTTTTATTTCCTTTAGGTCTCCACTTTCCTTGTAGCTCAAGTGAGAAAACTGAATGAGAGCAGCAGTCGGAGATACCAGTTCTATGACAGACGGATAAAAAACCTGCTACGGAAAATTCACATGGACAAGGACAAAGTGGACAAGAACCAAGCAGAAGTAAGCTGAATTCTCTGAGGATGGGATTGAATGACGATTTCCTGGTAAAGATCCCCTCATGAAAGATGGGTATATGCCTGTGGGTTAAAGGTCTCTTTTTAATCAAAATTAAAAAGAAACTGCTAAAAACAGTCCCCACCCCAAACTTCTGTCGCTGACTTGCAGCAAAACACACCAGTACATCTTATTAAATTACTCAGATGCTGTGGCCTAGATGTTTATGTGCTCTCAGGTTGTGTGAGAGAAGGAAAATCTGAAATGGTGGTGGTTGAATCTTGTCTTCTCAGCTGTAAATTTAACACATCTGAGGATCTAGCCCTTTATGTTCACAGTGGGTATAGTGGCTTACCCTACTAATACACACAGGCTCTTATTCCAAATGCCAGCTAGAAACCTAGAGGGAAGGCAGCAGCCTTCAGCTACCTGTCTGTCTCTCCCGTTTTGCCTTTGTGCTTCCAAATCACTTGTTCTAATTAGCAAGGTTCCAAGACACCAGTATTTATGTGAAAAGGTGCTTGTGATTGTGCTGGATATTGGAAAACAATGGGTCCCTGACTAGGGCATATGTGCACTGAGGTAATACAAGTAATAATAAAGTAATAGTGATTCACTGCACTTTTTTCTGTACCACTTTCTTTCTCATGGGTGCTGACAGATCCTGTCCAATCTTTGTTTAAAACAATTATCAAATGGGAGCCTCTTCCTTCTTAAGGGGAAAATTTGCCAAATTTAGGAAATGATGCCCAGGCTGTAATGTGTCTGCAAAATTTTGGCTTTCTCTATTAAACAATTGGAGACCCACAGATTAATTAAATGATATGGACAGGTCACTCACACCCCACATTATACAATGCAGTTATCACTATTGGAAAGCTACTGTTTGAAAGAACTGGGCAGAGTATAGAAGTTGAATTTTACAAAGTATTTTGAGACTTTGAAATTTTGATTCTTTTCTGAATGGAGGCAAAAGGGAACATTTTGAAATTCTGTTAAGGAATATTTTAAACAAGAAGTTTTGTGTTGCTCATACCTTTTTTTTGTTTGGACAAAATCAGAATGTGTTGCAATGGGGCAGTTCAGTGATTTCAGAATTCTTTCAGTTTTTCTTCCTAATGGAATTAAGGCAAAATCAACCCAATTTCAGTAAGCTTTTCAATCTCATTGGAACTGAATATTCTGACAATATAGCTACATCAAAGTTTCTGCCACCAGGTGTAATGTCCTACCACCCATGACCATCAGAGGGCACCCACACCTATTCTATTCCAAATTATATCTCCAAGACCACCAATTCCATCTTGGCTACAATATTAACACACAAGTCAATTTCTTTAATCATCACTGCTTTTGGACAGTTCTGTATTTTCACATTTCCACCTGGTGTAAATCTCATCAACAGGCCATCGGATGTGTACGTGTACACAATTTCTCACCTCTGTTGAGAAACTTGACATCTCTCTTACGCTTAATTGATGCCAGTGTCTTTCTGTTAAAATTGTCTCTCTTTTCCCTTCCTCCTCCCTCTTTCTTTTTAGCCTTCCAAGACAGTGAAAGTGCAGACGTCTCTGGTGGTGAAGGATTCACTAGAGGTTCATTTGAACAGTGGAACCAAAGCGGCCGATGTCCTGAGGCAGTTTCAGAAGCATGTCACCCAGAATGGCTGGAGTATCGTCAACACAGTCAGCCTCATCAAATGGTAAAAGACTCCATCTTAGTTATAAACCAGCAGAGCAGTGCAGTATCCACAGGTTTTCCCTTTCTGTGGGCAGGGGTTGGCTGGAAACAGGAGGACTATATAATGACCAGTATTTAGTATCTCAGTTTGGTTTGCAGTTGAAGCCTTCTGAAGTGTGCGTGGGAGGGTGTGGAGGCAGAAGACACCCTCATCTCTTTTTTTTATGTTATGCCCGTGTCATTATGTGGGTTTTTGGGGATATGGAGCAGCTATTGGACTTCTGCACTGGCAACCGGGAGTAAAGCCCACATATGGGTTTCCTGCTCTGACTCCCCACCCCGAGCAGGGCTCGAGGGGCCCTGGCCAATGTTCCCTCTAAGCTGATGATGTAGCTGAGCAAGTTCTGGTACTCACTGAGCGGCAGTTCGTGAGGCATGGTGCCTTATGGGCAACAATTTTTTGGCGCTGGAAGCATCAGCATGCCTAAGTATCTTAATTCAAAAGAAATGCAGAGATGTTGTCTTTTCATTCGAACTTTAATAAAAATGTTAAACTGAAATACTGTAGTTTTATTAATTTACTAAACACGTGTGAGGCCATGACACGTGCTGCTTATCTAGCCTCTTCCGGCTGGGAAGAAGAGATGCGGGGTCAGGCACCCTCACTACAGTCGGCTATAATAGCAGCGTGTTAGGATGCCGTAACAGCAGAGCTCTCTGACCCTTGATCTCCTAATGTCAATGAACAGCCACTCTGAGGGCTGTAAACTAACCAATAGCAAGTCCTTGGTAACTTTTGATTAATGAAAAAGATCTCTCTTCTGGCTACTGATAAAGCTATGATGTTAGTGTTTAGAGTTACGTGTACACTTCTCTCCTGCCCCCCTGCCTTTTAATTTAGTGGGAGGATTTTTTGTTTTGTTTTTATATTACTGTCATTACTGTATCTTTGAGAAAAGTTGGATGGTGTTGGAACATGATGATGAAATTGTTAAACTGTGCTACTTTGCTACCCAGTGTTATCCATATAACTATAAACATGCGCACACATAATTTAATTAACTTTAGATAAATCAATTCCGAAGTTAAATATAGCAAAACAGCCAGAAGAAAATAATTTTGGAAAAGAGCAATTAGTGTCTGAAGATATTTCTTAACCCTTGAAAATATTTTCTGGAATATACACACTTTTATAGATGA
Organism: Pelusios castaneus; assembly: GCA_007922175.1. NCBI lineage: Eukaryota > Metazoa > Chordata > Testudines > Pelomedusidae > Pelusios > Pelusios castaneus. Next base: position 8,023,864 of record ML685852.1, on the reverse strand, counting down.
CAAATATAAATATTTGTGTCAAACTGAGCAATCACTTATAGCTTTTACAGCCCTGCAGGTCATCTTCTAACTGAGCTCATAACTCTTTATCTTCAGAAATGGATATCTGTTTGCTTTCAAAATCAAGTTACATTCATAACTTAACAGTATCATCACCGGAAGATCTTTTATTTAGAAGTAAATTAGGCTTTGTCCCAAGTTTCCTGGAAGAGGTTCTATAGGGGCAGCGGGCTGGGGAGAAGGGATGCAGGGATCAGCGGGCTGGGGAGAAGGGATGCGGGGGTCAGCGGGCTGGGGAGAAGGGACGCGGGGATGTGACGGTCACTGTGTACCCACACAGCTTAGAGGGAACATAAGCCTTCCCCCCCCCCACCAGCTACCTGGGACAGAGGGGTCTTTTCGGGGTGGGAGGGCGTAAGGTCGGGAGGTGCAAATGCCCTCCTGCTCCGCACTTACCCGATGTGTGGCGTGCACCTCTCCCACTGCAGCAGCCTCACAGCCAGACCCTGACTGAGACAGGGGAGAGGAGGGGGCTGGCTTGGCCCTTCACATTGGGGGTGAGGGGGGTGCCCCTCAGCACCTCCTGTACCCTCAGCAGGGCCAGCCCAGCCTGACATGTCTCCTCCATCCCCCCCTCCCCCTGCCCAGGCACTGGCTTGGATGGGGGGGCTGGGCTGGCTCTTCACAACACACAGGGAGGGAGGCACTGAGCAGTGTCGCCTCCCCCCCCCAATACTTGCATGCTGCTGGTCCAGCCAAGCGCCGGCTGGGTCAGGGCAGCCTCCCTTCCCTTCCCTTCCCCGGCTCGGTGGTGGTGAGGGGGGCGCTGGGCCAGTCCTTCACAATGTGGGAGGGGTGCAGGAGAGTCTGCTCCCACAGAGCCTCCTGTGCACCCTGCTTCCTGCACCTTAACCATCAGCCCAGTGCCCCCCCACAGCTGGGGCCTGGCCCCTCCCTCAGTATGCCACTGGTCTCCAGGGAAACTGTACAGATTCATATATCCCTTGGGCTTCAAAAGAGCAAGTGAACTATAGCAATATGTGCACGATTCCCTTGAGGAGAAGGGGGGGAGGCTCCTCCGTGGGTGACGGAGGGAGACTCTTATTGGCTCTCTTTTGAAGATGGCAGTGAACCAGGAAAGTGGTGGAGTCAGGTTTACTTAGTAGACAAAATATCAGCCTTTGTGCTAACCAAGACAATTCTCTATATCAGGCAGCGTTTTCAGGAGCCATGTATTGCTGCATCTCTTGCACCTCATCCACAAGCAGGGTCTATCCAGGCTTCGGAGGGTGGAAGAGGAGGCAATCAAAGGTGTCACATTAGATTGGAAAGCATTAGCACTAATATCCCAATAACCAGCTACCTTCCCTGCCAAAGGCTGCTGCAGTGTCCCTTAAGCAGATGAGTGCTGGCTGAACGGCCTGTCAGTCCAAGGTGTTCACTGCTGCTAGACGTTAATTTTACGCCTTTTATTTTCTCCTGGAGATGCTAGTCCTTTGCCAGCCCTTTGAGTCGGTGTGGCATCAGTTTCAATTCTTGGGTGATCTTTTCGACAGCTGAGTTCAATGTGCATGTTCCAGCCTGCTTTGTGCAAAGCCCAATTACACTGTAGTGTTTCTTCTTTGTCTCCTGCAGTAATGGTGCCATCGAGTCTATGAACCTGCTCCTGTATGAAGTAGGCGGCAATATAAGTATGTGAGATTTGAACAACTACAGATCTTCTCTTGGTTTTGGGGCATTAGTGGGGAATTGAGTCTGATGGGGAAGTGGGTTCTTATAAAGGTGGAGCAAAACTGAACTCACTTTGGGTGAAATTCACCCAAGAACAGAGGGTTCTATAAGACCTGCTGCTGCCTAAGTGGTTCAGAGACTTCTTGAAGTGGTTACAGGCAATCCAGCTTGATTGAGAGGGGAGTTATTAAAAAATATCAAAAACCAAGTTTTTTAGAACAGACGACCTTAAAACCAACGCATTAAAAGGGACGAAACAAGTATAGAATAATTCAGATTGGTCAGACTTCTTGTACGAGGCATTTTAAGCACTGTGAATGCATTTGTTTGCAAAAGGTTGGTGGCCACTGGCATCTGTTCTAACCCCTGTACCACAGGGCCCAATGCCTAGCAGGTTTTCTGCTGGGTGTGGGTTGCCATTAATACCTATAAACATTATGCCATCTGCTGGAGAAAGCCAGGAAAACACAGGGAATACAGACAGACAAAGAAAAGTTAATATAAAGGTCATCTAAAAAACGGGCCCATTAAAAATGTTAAATCCCAGACTTCCAAAAGAACTCAACGCCAACAGGCTTGGATGGCTTCCATTGAGAGCAAGGTGATTTGGAATAATGGAAACTTGTGGGTGCTGAGCTCTTTCTAACATTGAACCGCTTTGATCAGGTGATGTAGTAGAGTTCTTTTTTGAAAATTCCAGAGGGGTAGCCGTGTTAGTCTGTTGTACAGCAAAAAACATCTGATGAAGTGGGTTATAGTCCACAAAAGCTTATGCCGAAGAAAATCTGTTAGTCTATAAGGTGCCACAGGACTCTCGTTGTTTTTTTTGAAAATGTGACTCTAAAATAGTTACCAAAGATCTAAAGTAACCGCTCCCTGAATGCAGCAGAACAAGGTACATATCTACTTCTTTTTGATAGAATGAGTGCCAGTAAAGCATTTCTGAGTGACCTATGGAACTCACCCATGGCTTTAATGCTGAGTTATGCAGCCATTGAGACCAATGCTGTCCTGTCCTATGCCATCCTCTTGGCTTTTTTTTTTTTTTTTTTTTTTAACTAAACTCAACTTTATTCTTGTGAGAAAGTCTCTGTTGTACACCCGATCCTGTTTAAAGAATAAATCTTCAGTCTTAGTAAAATGAACTTGTACCATAATATGAGGATGATACTATGCACGTATTAAATGTTCAAGGAGAAGGCTAATGCTCCTGCGGAAGACTTACTCATGAATGAACTAGTGAATAACATGTTAGAGTTGTCTTTCCCTGATAGCAGCTGGTTCAACAAATTCACAAGTTTGAGGACCAATATAGTTTTTATGATATTAGGAATCTTTAAAGAGAGTGTCTCCTAATGAAAATAAAGGAGATGATGGTGAAATAGCATGGACTAAGCATTAAAATGGACTTTCTGTAATGTCAGTCTATCATGGGCTACTGGATTGTTGCAAGAATAACTCTCTCTCTAACGGCAGAGGTCTTCCTTTAATGCTTCTCCAGTGTAGCATCAACAGAAGACAAAGGACTCTGTCTGGTTGTTTGAAGCAACTTAATCCCTCCTACCACATCCAGAGGTTGCGAGTGATCTGTATGAAGGTTTTTTCCAGTACTAAAGTTCTCAGATAGGAATACTGTGTTATGGTGCCTTTGTAAAGATTAAAAGCCAAAGCTAGGAATGAGGATGGTAGGCTGCTTCGTTGTAATGACTGAAGTGGGCTACAAAGGTGTGTTACTGTGCTGGAGGATCACCCAGTAAATATAATTTATTTTAAGGGACACTATCAATGTTACCCCCAGAACTTAAAAAAATAAAAATAAAAACACAGCACTGGGGAAAGTTATTCAAGATCGAGAATGACTGAATGGAAGCAAAAAAGTGAATTAAACAGCATAGATAGTGAAAACTTAATGAACTAATACAAATTCTGTCAGCCTTAATAACTAAGGTAGCATTAGTAACACAGGTACAGAAACTTCATTATTTAAAAATGTTTTTAAAGAGACGATCAGGTTGTAACCCATTTCTGTGCCTATGCTTCTCCAGCACCAATGTCTGCATACTAAGGCTAACCTTGAAGTTGTACTGCTTTAAGTACACCAGTGTCGTTATAATTGTACAACCCCTCTAATGGGGATGCAGTCATTTTGATATACCGGTAGCTTATTCCTGTATGGGAAAGAGAATAACTCGACTGGTATATGTCACATTTAGGCCAGTCTAACTGTTCACACTCAGACTTTGACCAGTCCTACCATTTCAGTAAAACAAATCACACACATAACCAGATTGTTATGCCAGTAACACTTTCTAGTGCCAGCTAGGACTTAGATCAGATTCCAGCAAATACATGAACAAGTGATAGAACTTCATACATGTAAAACCCATCACCGGGGGGATTGTCACTCTTCTACCTGCAAGCAGCAATGTTTGCAAAGTGCACGGGGCAAGTTCCATGTACATAAATGAAAACTACTACTTAAAACTTGATCCATGATGAGTCCATGTCTAGACACTGGGCAAGCTATCACTATAACTCATGGAACTTGTTTGCTCTAAGTAGCTGCACATCTATATTTAAAATAACTCCAGTAATGCTAGACATAGGAACAAGTAATTGCTACAAGTGTGAGGGTGCAAAATACTTCTTTTTAAAATTTGTTTTTTATCTCACAGGTGAACATTGCCTGGATCCAGACACATATCTCTTAGACTTGTACCAAATCAACCCCCATGCTGAATGGATTATAAGACAAAATCCGTCCTTTCCACGGCTACTCTAGAAAAAAACATGAGTGAAAATAAACTTCTATTTCAAGTTTCTGGCCATGAGCAGAAAGCTAGAACTTTTCTTACTGAATGTGGCATCCCAGAATGGAAGAAGGTTGTTACTTTGGAGGGAAATTAGCAGTGTTGGTTTGATTTGGTTTGTTTGTTTTAATACTTCAGTAACAACAGGCTGAAAAAACAGAGCACTTAAGAGTTGTTAACCAACGGAGGTCAACATTAGGTCACAGAATACAGCTGGTGTGAAGCACCTGCATGAAGAACGGTGGAGAAAGGGGAGGAGAGACCTGTCCTGGAGGAAGAACCTGGTAGAATATCTCTTAATCCTTTTGGATTTACATTTTTCTTTATTTTGGCCACGTCCTCATTTTGGAGGAGAGAGATGGTCAAATCAACAAGCACTATCAATAGTCTAGTCTCCTCGTGTTGCATTTGTTAAGTTTGACATTTCAAAGAGCGTTATGTGTCTGGTGCTGGGAGAACTAGACGCGTTCCCACCCCTCTCTCAAGTCTCATGGTTTCTCTGAAAAGTGTGAGGATGCTTTCGGTTTTGTTCATGAAGGATGTAGTGGATGCCCAGAGTGGCCAGATGTAAGCAGAGGCTGGCATCCATCATGTAACATCTATAGCTAAAGCTGTGCACAAGAAAGAGTAGCTGTGTCTGGAAAAACATGGACTTGGTATCAATCCTTCTTCAGATGAGATGCTGGAGAAACTGCTTGCCTGTCCCTGCACAGGTGCCATTGTTAATGCACAGTGTAACAGCTACACCCAAATGTGAGGTGCACCAACACTGAAGGAAGGACAAGCGTCTCATTTTGCTGCTTGCTCATCTGTGTGAAGCCTCCATAGTAAAAGGTGGTGGAGGAAAGATTCTGGAGCGGTGTTGGAGGAATTTTTGTATCTGTATTTCAAAGCACTTCTGTCCTTCTCAAGGGACTAAACTGGGCTTGGGTCGGGTGAGTAGAGCAAAATCCACATTAATGTGAGGCTGAGGCTGACCTGGCTGCAGCTCCGTGTAACCTTTACTCCACCACGGAGGAGAAAAAGCTATCTGTGATGTGTGGTGGTGATCATCTTTGACTACAGACTCCCTCAGGCTACCGTGGGCACTGAATGGGACTCTCTTGTGTTGGCTGCAGCTTTCCATGGCTCTGGAGTGTGAATGCTGTGGGTCTGGGGAGAGCCCAGAATAGTTACAGCCTGCCTGGCTGCATAAACATGTGTAGACTGGCTCCCTTAAGATCAGAAGTGGAATGCAGCTCTGGAAGAAAACCTCTGTAGTGTCACTGTCCTTGACAGTGGTGCTGAAATCTCTTACGTGCGTGGGAGTCCCTATACACAGACTGTGGAATGTGCAGCAAATCCACCCATGGAGCTGTACCCCCAATTTGCAGTATCGTGTATTAATAATATTGGTAAATGATATTCATGTGGCACAGACAGGGCTGTCCTTCAAGTACACTTCAGAAAAATCTTCCTTTTGCCCATCCACAATCACACTGGAGACAATCTCAGTATTATTTCTTTCACTAGTTGAATTGTTCCATTGCTGTCTGAACTGACCGTCTTTACTGGTTTCTCAGGCTGATGTTTAGCTGTTGCTATTCCCTGTCTTGGACTCGTAAAGTTTCTTTTAAGAGCACTTCAAATAGAGATTTATTTTCCTTTTTCATCCCAGTTAAATTCTTCTGAGATGATTAAGATGCTTGAGAAACAGCTGAGCCATATTCTGTTGAATTCTTCTTTGTCTTGTTGTTCCTGTGTTTATGATGCTGACTTTTAAAACTGTGTTGTGTATATGACTGTCTGCTTGTTTTAATTGTTTTAGATAAAAAGTATGTACAGACACACGGATTTGAGGAATCATCACTTTCATTTCTTCCACTCTCCTAGTACTCTTTTAAAGGACCTAAATAATTTGAAATTGTAAGTGAAGATTTTCAGAAGTGACTAATGACTGTGGCTGCCTCAATTTTGAGAGTGGGAGATGGCCTTCCTTAGGTTACTTTAGAGGGGTCTGGTTTTCAGAGGAGGGGTGCTTCACAACTCCTGAAATTCTAGTTGCTCTTAGTTTGGGCCCTCAAACCACAAGGAGCACAAATGACTGGTCACTTCTGAAAATCTTGCCCAAAGCAATTGTTATGGGCTTTAGCAAAAGAACAAAAACACAAGAGAGATTAATGAAACATGGCTACAATATTCTAAAGTAATAGTTGCTGCATGGGGACCCATCTTTGGCTAGCAGGGAATGATCTCATAAATGATGTGAGAGTTGGAAGTGTGCAGATGAGTCCATTCATAGTCCCCTACTAAAGGTGCTTGTACTGCAAGATGCCTCCCTAATAAAGAACCAAACCATGTAGTTTTTTCCCCTCCACCCATAAGCTAATATCCTAAGTGGTTTTATTTATATATTCATTTTTTCCAACATAAAACTAGTCTAGTGACATTTGACAAGTCATTGCAATATATTTCCAATCGAGAACTGGAGCTGAGCATTCCCACCAGGGACAAACAAATGACTCCCCACTTCCCAACCAGATAAGCAGCTGATTTTGCATTTCCCTCCTCTTCCAACCTCAGCCCAATTGTTCAGAGAGATGGCAAAATATGAATGTTTCAGAATGTTTGGAAATGCCAATCAATTAGTTGCTGGTGGGTAGTGATTTAGAGTTGTCAGTAGGGGAGATATTCTACCCCTTTTTTCAAAGTTTTCAAATCTGTATACAAAATGCATGCCTAATTTGCACGCACAGTTAATTTAACTTAACATTCAAATGCACCTCATCCATTTGCAGGTGCAACTGTCTGGCTTGTACGTGCAAATTACAGACCTTTGGTGCACACTTTTGAAAATCTGTTTCTAAATGGCAAGTATAATAGTACAGTGTACTTTGAGACAATAGATGTCCTTTATACATGAAAACACACAGGGCTTTGGCCAATGTAGTAGTGAATGAGATGTGGTTGTCTGGGGGGGGGGAGGGAGGGAGGAGTTCAAGGTACAAAGGTAGCACCAGGATAGTCCAAATTGCAGTACAGGACACTGTTTATTTTGGTATGAGGAATATTTTATAGTGATATAATTATGATTGGCTATAAGGGCTAGAGAATGGGGACAAAGAAATTCTACTCCATTTTTATAAAACAACTCCTTTCTTGGTGAGTTTCTCAGCAAACAAAATAATGTGAAATCAGTGCTGTGAAAAATAAGGTTAGAGGGAATATCTCGTCCGGCAAATAAGTTAGAAATATAACATTTATATTCAGGATGTGTGTCAAACACCTTGTCTGTCCAGAGAGTCGATGTTCTTTTCTATTTTCAGTTTCCTAATTTTGTAAAAAAAGTCCAAGTCTGCTGAGGCTTGAACAATGTCATCACCATATTTTAAGCTGTGTTTTTTTTTTTTAAATGCTGGCTTTTATTAACTTTTTTAATGCTGTATTTAAAATCTACTTGATCAATAAAGCAATAAAAGAATCATAAGATGTCATGTAAATAGCTTTCTTATATTCCAACAGCAGGATATGAAATCCACACGCAGTATGGGTTAGCAACTATGAGCTTGACTGGACAAAAATGCTTTCATGATGCTCTGTTTCTCTGCTTGAGATCCTAGTCCATGTTCTGATCTCAGTTACATGCTGGATTTATACTGGGTGGAAACACCACTAACTTCATCTGAAGACACTGGGCCAAATTCCGTCCTTATGGCATACAATGAATGGAATTAGGTGCATTAATATTTGCAGGATTAGGCTATTAAGGAACAGATCTCTGTTCAGGTGAAGTAATGGGGAAACTCCTGTAGATTTTAATGGGACCAAGGTTCTACAGTCAAAATATCTACAGGTTCTACAGTCAAAATATCTTGAAGTGAAATTATCACTATTACAATAAAACATACTGACTAAGTCTTAGTGCTCCCATAGCAAAAAGATCATTCAAATCAACTATGGGCTGCCTTTTTAAAGTAACTTTTAATTTTCTACTGTCTTTAGTTCCAGATGCTGGCAAGATGTACAGATAACTTACCACAAGGAAGAAAGACAGTTTGGTATGGGACCTGATTAAAAATCTCTGTAGACCCTACATTTCTCTTACAATGGGGTGCCCTTCAGACCTATTTTCAGGAAGTGAGCAGGTGTGCATCAGGCTGGCTTGTTAACGGTAAATAGCTGCCAGAGTTCTTGTCAAAGGGCCTCAGTCTCTTTAAGACTTGACTAGGATGGGTCATATGACTGAGAAGGGAATTGGGTGATGGCATTAGGATGACCAGATGTCCCAGTTTTATAGGGACAGTCCTGATGTTTGCCTGTTAGTCCCCACCCCCTGTTACTTGCTGTCTGGTCACTTTAGATGGCATGACTACATAAAGCTGAGACTTTAGGGAGGGTAAGATATGCCTGGGAGTGTTTCAACAGTTAGACCTGGGAAAACGTGATGGGGCGTATCAGCTGTGCCCTGGCATAGAAAGGGTTAATAATGCACTGCAGGCTGAGGAGGCCACACCCCTCCACTTCTGATGGGCATGCTCATCCTGGAAGACAGGTATAAAAGGAAGCAGCCCAGTTCGGTCTGGGCTGGCTGCTGGAGACGAAAGATGCAGACCACCCACTCTTTCCAGGGACATACTGCAGATTTCAACCCAGACCTAAGCCATGCTGAACCCCAAGTGGGTTCTAGTGTCATGTATAAACCCAGTGAAGGGACCGAGCCACTGGGAGCAACACCAGCTGAGGATGCTGGAGATCCCAGAGAGTCATGGATTATCATTACGGGAAGCGGGATAGGAGGAAGCCCAGGGTAATTCTATTGACTGGGGCTGCTAGGCTCGCTGGCCACTCTAGTGACTGTGGCCATTAGGCTATACTGCCCTGAATGAAAGGGCAGCTTTGCTGATTCCGACTGCTCAACCACACTGCCCTCACTGACAAGGCCACCTCATTGACCCTGGCCATTGGGCTCTATTACCCTGTGAGATAATCCAGGATTGTGAATGGGAGACCGAACCAGTAGCTCCTCTGCCTTCCCAGCTCATGTGATCTGGTGAGATGTACCAGCCCCACAACAGAAGGGAAGAACTGGAAGGAACATTAGCAGCAAAATGGCCTGTGCAGAAGAGCATGGGAGGCAGCCTTGAGGAAACAGTCAAAGGGCTGGAGAGAGGAGGCATCCAAGGAAGGGATGATGTTTAGGTTAGAAAGGTGATAGGTGGTCCTGGAGCTATTTGTGGTCTCCATCAGAGGTCTGTGGAAGAGGCCCTACGATGCAGGTTTGTTTTTTTTTTTCATGAGGGCCAAGGAAGAGGGTGCCCTGCACGGACTGTAAAGATCTATCGTTTCGGTGAAGATATCTGTTTTCTAGGGCAGTGGTTCTCAATCTTTTGTGGGTCATGACACACTTAGTGCATTTTGTGACCCTACAGGACACACCAGACCATCTGCCCCCCACCAAATCCAGCCATCTCCCCGGCTTTCCATGACATACTTACTGCTGTGTGGCAACACACTAAGGAGTCCTGACACAGTGGTCGAGAACTTCTGTGCTAGGGGCTGGAGGAGGATGGTCTGGCCTTGGGCAGATGGAACAGTATGGGGATAACACCAATTCTGTGTAAGTGCTCTTCAATTAGGCATCCCAGGCCAGGACTTTGAAGAATAAGAACAAGTCTTCCAACACTCATTCCCTGCAGCCATGAAGAGCAACCCATTCTAGGCATGTGCAAGAACTGGTGTTTAATCTTTCTCTCGAGGAGAAAGGACTCAAACCAGAAGGCAAGGGATTGTCTGCTTTTGTTGGACTCATTTATTTTGGAAGGGGATTCTTTGGGTTTGGGTAGAGCATCCTACCCGCTTTAAGGGAGACTTTAGGCCACAATGGGAAACTGAGACATATCGCACCTGATGAGGGTCTCGGTAAGATGATCTTGTAACAAGGAAGGAAACAAGACTTCTGACTGGTTAATTCTTGAGCCCTTTCGTCCTGTAGGAATCTCTATGCCTTCTGTACTGGAAAATGGAAAACCTCTCTCCTTCACGAATGTGTTTGGCAATGAACCCTTCAGCCTTCGTGGCTTTCTTTCTCACCTAAGGCCGTAGGGAATCAGCTGGGTTGGGGATGATCAGTGTGCAAGTTCATTCACAACTTTTAGTTCCTATCTCTGTCCACTGTGCTAGGCAGTGCTTGCTCTGTGTCCAGAACATTTCAGGGCGACAAGAAGCACAGCTAGAGACTCTAGACTCTCCATGAACATCCTGCTCTTACCAAACAAGGGTGAGTTCCACCAGCAAAGCAAGCCAGTACACATTCATTCACCTAATCTGGCTCAACTTGCAACTAAAACCAAACCCCTTCTTTCTTCCTCTTGCTCCCTTCCATTGAGCCATGTCTATGGTTACACATAATTCAGAAGAGTTAATGGCCAATAACCATCTATTAACTATGAGTAGGGGAAGCTAAGGGGTTTATCCATTATCTGTGGAATGAAATTATGATGAGTTGCTATCTTAGGCTATGTCGACACTTACAAAAGCTAGTTCGAATTAGTTATTTGAACTAACTAATCCGAACTAATTTTAGTTAGTTCGAATTAACTTAATTTGAACTAGCATGGCCCTACTAGAATGCTAGTTCGAACTAGCCATGGCCATGCAGGGCCCTTGCTTAGTTCGAATTAGTCAGTTGCAGGAAGGTCAATCTGCCGATTAGTTTGAACTGAGCAGTTAGTTTGAACTAATATGGCCACATTGATTTAATGCGAACCAACTATTTTGAATTAAGGGTTAGTTTGAACTAAGCAATCAAATTTATTAGTTCGAATTAAGGAAGCCCTTAATTCAAACTAATGAAAGCCTGGTGTGGCCAAGGCTTAAGTTAGTTTGAATTAAACTTCCTTAATTCGAACTAACTTGCAAATGTAGACATAGCCTTACTGCTGGGTGCTGCAATTACCTCATGTTTGGGTGGTGAAATACGACATCAGCCCAAAACTATGTTTCTATACAAAGCAGCAATGCAGTGGGCATAGGATTATATCACTCTAGATTCAGGAATCCCTAAGTGATTCAGAAATGAATGGGGAAAAAAACCACAGCCCTAGTGATTTGAGGTTGCTTTTCCCCCTTTAAGTGTTCCGGAGAGATTATCTGAGGAAAACACCAGTTTATCAAACTCAGTCCATCCATTCATCTTCCACGTTATCAAAGCGCTAATCTCTCTCAGTCCCGAGGGCATTTTTCTTGATTGATCATTACATGGCCATTTTGTCTGCTCTGAATAAATGCCTGGTATTTATTTTGTATAATGTTCTCAGTAGGACGTGAGGTGATAATTGGAAATAGCATGGGAGAGCTTTGCAAAATGTCGGTTAAACATATTTTATGTGAATAAAGTAGAACTGACTTAAATGTCACCTATTTTAAAAAAACCCAGCTGCCTCAGGACAAAATCTGTGTAGAAATACAATGAAGTCTTGAACAACAATAAACTCAGTGATTGAATGAAACTTTAGCATGTTGAGATAAAAGCCATAATAAAACAACAGACAGATAACTGAACAGTTCAGCTGAACAAATGCATTTGCTCAAGCAAAATGAATAATTCATAGCAAATAACTTATCCAGGATCCAGCAAATTTAGCTTTTTTTTTTCTTTACTACTTACCTGTGAAGAATCCCCCTTCCCCAATTTATTTACATTTCTACAAATTCCTGCTTTTAGGCCATGATTTTGGGGAGAATTGTAAGCTTTTAAAAATAAAAAAAATCTGATTGGTGTTAATTGGCATGGTGGTGAGGGTTAAAACTGGAGGCCTACCTAGTGAACACACAAATTATGAAAGTTTCTACTGTAGATATTTTTCAAGCAGCAGCTGGAGGGTGGAGAAGGGGCCATCGTACAAATGGAAGGAACCCCCTCCAAATTTAACTGTTAAAGGTGAGGTGACACCTTTATATGTTGAGACCTGGTTAATGAAGCATGATTTCCAGTGTTTGTCTACTTTTTTCACTGGATTTTAATGCCTCAGACAACTATTGATGGGATGGAATAACATGATGTGAAAGTGGTTATATGTGTCCTTTAGTGTCATAGAGATTTATCTTTGGGTGGTGGGACTGTCCCAGGTTGGGCAGGACTGATGCATTATGGCCAACCTGTTGCACCTGAGGCCTTTGATCAGGGCCACACTGGTAGAGTTTCAGTGACTGCACCCCATAGAGCTGGTGACAACAGCTCTTCCACAATTTCCCCCATAGACCGCAGTTTTTCAGGCTTTCCATACCCTATGAGGAATGCTGGACCCTCTATGGGAACACCCCTCAGAAGGTAGGAGGAGGGAAAAGGCAGCTAATCAGCTTCTCTTCCTGCCAAAGGGCTTCTTTTTCCCCTCAACACCTGGAATAGGTAGATCTCCACAACGGTCAAAGGGTCAGGGGCATGGCTCAAGCACTCAGCTTTTCTTTCTATGGTGGATTCTCCAGCACCTCCTCCCTGGCTCCCTTCAGGGCCCTGTCCCTGGGCTGGAATAGTGGGATGAATAAACTCTCCTGTTACCCCACTGTGGCTTGGGGGGGAAGGGAAGGGAAGGGGGAGGCCAGATTCCCAGCTGCCCCTGGCAGTACTAAGAGGGGATTGAAAGAATAAAGCATGAGAATGGAAAACTCTGGAGCATCTGCACAAGTGTTTGGGAGGCGGGGTAGGGTGAAGGCAGATTAATTCCCAGGGGTGTGTGTATGGCAGATCCTAGAGGAAGAGGGTCTCCCTGTGCATGGGGGTGCTATTAATTAATTTAGCAGGACACCCCTAGGCAGACTGCTGCAACCTCCCCCCCCAGCAGACTGCCACAAGCACCCGCTCTTGGGGAAGGCTCCAGCAGTTGCCCCATCTCTAGTTTACAGGAGGTGGGGCGTCCCTGGGCCTTGACCTCCAATGAACACTCCCTTCCTGCACTTAGGCTATGGGGTGTCTTGGCTGTGCTGCACCTACTTCTGGGTGCCACCCTGCTCCAAGCACTCACAGGCACTCTCTCACTGCAGGTTCCTTGCAGGCCACATGGCCCAGAAGCTTCTAGTGGCTAAAAGGGGAAGTGGCTAGGACAAAATTCCTAAGCTGCATATGTTTACTTCCAAGATGGTTAGTGCCCCCTATATGTCCCAAATTGCTTGGTGGGGTAGTGGTGAGAATCTTCCAGCTCCTCTATATTGGTGTGGGAGGGCCTTGGAACTACTCTCCCAACCATGGGTAACCAGTCTAAGGCCTTTCCTTGACTAGAGTGTTGTCCTGAATATAGCCGTCAACATACACTATAATGGTGCAACCACTGGCGCCGGACACTATAATGGTGCATTCCCTAGTGTAGATGGACGAAGCTACTGTCTGCTTTGGTGGCCTTTATCTCTTGCTTGAAACCTCCAGTAAACTCCATCAGTGCTAATAATGATGGCGGAGTGGTACAGCCGCTCTGACCTTTGTAATCAAGGCAAATCCCCAGTCGACTCTAGACAAAGGTCTAGTTAAATTTATGTAAATTCAAAATCTACTGCCTTTTTTTCCCCCAGGAAGATATTGACAGGAGGTGGGGTGGGGAGAAGGGGAAGAAACAACTGGAAGGCTGTGAGGTAGTAAACTCCATACATAATCTGTGTACCCCTTTGCGTCCCATCACTGTTTTTCATACCTGTGTACATGGAAGAAGGTGCTCTTGCCTGTGCTGAGGACTTTGTAGCAAGCTGTTTTCTGGACAGAATAAGAGGCAGCCAAAAAGGGAATAATTGGGTATTCCATATAACAAACTGACAGAGCTAGCTGATGAGCAAGATTCCAGTTTTCAAGCAAGACAATTAAGGATATTGCATTGTTTTTTTTCAAAAGGAGAAATAGACATGGGGGTTCCCTAATAGCCCTCCTGACTCTGCATCATGTCCTTAGCACGTATTGTTGTGTGTTGCATTTATTATGAGCCACTTGTTATTATCCTAATTATTTAGCTGGGGGGAGGTCTCTTACTAAATGGTGAATTTGTGACTTGATGAATACTCAGCTGCCTGCATTTAAGGTAAAATTACTGTAATTAGCAAATCGATCAAGCCTGGCTGCACTTTGGCTGCCTGGGACAGAACAAATGGACTGAAAGAGCATTATTTAGTTGGCAAATGGGGAAGAGGTTTGCAAATATCAGGAGTGTCATGTGCTACATGGATTTAAACTTTTCACATGTTGTTCTTAATGGCAAAGCTGCATAATTGTCTTGTGTTAAATTTGTTCTGCAACCATAGTCCATTGTATTGCGATTTCCCTCCTCCTCAGCTCCCTAAGCTATGCAGGGTTGGGCCTCATTAAGAGCAGGATGGGACACCTCCAGTGACAGCCCACTGTGCCTCCGATTCAATAGATTCCTGCTTCCTTCGGAATCATCAAGATATCTGCGAAATTCACGTTCACTTTAGTGATAGCAGCATTAGACCCTGAGCTTATTTTACATTTAGGTGTTTCCATGGGCTCTCTTCTGCCCTCTACCTCACTCATTTGTCACTAACAGAAAAAGATACAACATGGCTCCCATTTGGTTTAATTTCCCTTTCAACTCAACAAATCCCATCTCCATACACAAGCGGAGATTTTACGCTGAAAACGAAGAGCCAGATACTCATGGAGTCCATTAGGGACACTGATACTGGTGTTTAATGTGAAAACATTCAGATATGATGTTGCTAGACAGCAGTATAAAACCCTAAGCTAGATGGAACTGTCCTGACAGAGGACAGGAAGTACAGTTAACCAATCCAGAGACTGCTCTGTGATGGCAGGTAAAGGATACCATGAGATACGCCCATCAGATCCTAACACGATCCCTTCAAAAGGAGAGGAGAAATTGAGGAGTTGGAACAAGTAAAATCTCCTTCCTCTTTGTGGTATTTTTTTTTTATTTTTGGTTACTCCATAAAAGGGACTGTCTGGTGGGCACCTGGGAAAGACAAAGATAGCTCTGTCCCAGACAGAGGTGGAGCAGGAGGAGATGGTATTTAATCAACTGGCCTTTCTAAAGGAAGGTATACTCCCAGTGCATTTTCCTGTTAACAATGGAATTAGCAGTTCCTAGCAGAAATTAAAGTAAAAATTATGAAATTGGACCATTTTAGTATTGCCTGGCAGATTGGGGGTGGGGAAAACAATGTATGCTGTCCTGGCGCAAATAGCATTCTTCTGTTTGCTGGATCTGTTTCACCAGCTGCAAGATAGCCAAGAGAAATTGCATCTGTTCATAACTGGAGTAAATGCATCCAGAACGAAACTTATTTTAACATAGCATTTTTTAAAAAACTTGATTTTTGTCTTACTGTTGCCATCGCAATATTAGCTCTCTTTTGCATTAGTGAAAGCGTATTTGAACTACATAACCCAGAGAAGAAAGATCACACTTTCTCCTCCTCCTGTTAGGCTATTATTAGAAAGGTTTCTGCTCCCCGCCTCTATTCCAGGATGAATATAAACTCTAGCCTTGGTGGAACAGGACTGTTATAATCTATGATTAAACAGAACCTGCTTGGTCTTTGGTGCAGATGGCTCATAGTTTCAGAGATCATGCTTGTTGATTATCCTTTTATCCCCTCTTTTCTCTTTCTTCCTTTCTGTGTATCTGTCCTCCATTTTGAAAAGTAGCTACATGTCAGACATTTTGCCACTCTTCTCTGCTGCTGTCTCTCTGTCACTTTCCATTGGGCTTTTCCTGTCCAGGCTTGGGAGGCATCTATGGTTGGAGGGGATGTTGAATCACTGCTCTGACTGTCACATACATGCAGGGAGAACCTGTGCTGAACCATCAAAGAAAGAGCCAACAGCATCTGAAAGCTTCATTAGCCAGGCTTTGTTCTGATTCAGTTCAGTCAGGCATGCAGATAATGCCTTGAGTGTTATCAGCCATGTGCAGGCCTCGGTTGCATAGCAACCCAGATTGGTCTACATCACCAGTTTTCCGGGAGGAAAAAATACTCATCATTTTCTTCAATTTATCCACAATGCAAATAAGAATTTATTCTGAGCTACAGATCCTCTTAGTTTTTACATTTAAAAAAAAATGTGATGCTAAGAAGTCTTGACTTAATGTTAGTATTATAATGCACATGAATTTATTCGAAGTTGAAGCAGTCAGAATTCCTGTTTGTTCTTTTAACTGCTATTTTTCATCAGAGGGTTTGGTATGTGACCAGGGCTGGGACATGTCATTTCTTTCAGACCCGGATACAAGATCAGGACTAGGGAATTCCTCTCTTGTACCATGTTGCCTGCCAGAGAGCGGAAAAATGCAAGATTGATGTCATTTTGTCTAGTTTGGATTGTAAAGCTATGGAAGGTGGAGCATCTGCTGGTTTATTTCTTGTATGTTAATTGTTTTTTAGCATCCCTGTGAAGTGCTGGGTTCCCAGTCCTGGAGACTGAAGTCTTTTCATTCAAGAACTCTCTTTTTTTGATGGCATCTAGCACGATAAGCCCTTCATCTTTGATTGGGGATCTTCTGGATGTTACTAGACTACCAAGAATTTGAGCTGGTCAGAAAATGAAAATCTATAGGTTCATCAAATTTAGATCTTGTTTTCATTCGGAACTGTTCAAAGCAGACCCTTTTCTCAGTTTAAAAAAACGCACACTTTTCCCAAGAATATTAAATACCTATTTAAAAAAAAAAAAACCTGGCGAAAGAGCTATTGAAATAGTTCACTTACCATGTTTAATAACACAATTTCTCACACATATATATATATTTTGGTGAAAATCTCATTCTTGAGTAAAGGGCATTTTTAAAGCAAAATCTTTTCATTGTAATGATTTACTGGAAACTTTTCCACTAGTACAAAAAGGTCAGTTTGCATAAGACTCCCTCACATCTCTCCTCCACCTCTTCCAGCAACGTGTCTCAACCCTGGTGTGAGACACAGGAAGAGAAGAGGTCATTCTTCATCACCTGTTCATTCCTTGTCGCCTGTTCTGAGACTGCCAATACATTACTTTTGTAATGTAGACACATCTAGTGGGGATAGGACTAAGACCCACCAACTCACTTCTTACTGGCCTCTGATTATTTATTTCAGATATCCAGGAGGTGGGAACTGGACGAAAGGAGACTGCCAAGGAATGGGGGGTGGTGGGAATTTGGGGTAGATTATACTGTAAGAATGTGAAATAGGTGATAACATCCCAGTGAAGAACTACTAAGACTGAAGACATTGAGCCAGTCACTGGGTTTAGCACAGCACCCATTTCACAGCAGCAGTCATTTCACGCTGGCTTCACAAGCACCTGGATTGCAGTCACTTGGACATCCCCCTTCCGTGTGTGTCGGAACAAATACAGAACACAGGAATTCTCCTGCCTACAGGCCTAGGAACTGCTGAGTGTTCAGAGCTCATCTGGATCATCCTTCTCAATCTGTGTCTGGATTCATTAACCCCAGGCCCCCTCACTGCCGTTGAGGATGTACCATCCAGGTACAATTCATTTGTGGAAGGTTTGCGATTCCTTTTTAGAAAGAAACTTTTTTAGATAGCCCCTGTCCTGTCCTGAAGGAGTTGACCGCCTCCTTGCTGTGAGGTACATTGCCTAGCAGAGGAAGGCTTCAGAGCTTGACAGAGGACTTCTCAGCACTGCCACAGTGCAAACATTTAGTAAGAAATGAGCATCTATAGACGGTGGCGGCTGCACTTGTGAGACTGAAGCTAGGCAATGGAATGGATTGTGTAACTGGGAAACTGCACTGAGACCAGCTCTTCTTTCAATGGAGGGAACAACTGTTTGTATACACCAGTCTGAGGTGATAAAATCAGAGGGTGGTTGGCTATTGTGTACTGACAATGTCAATAAGGTTGAAATAAGTGTTACATAAGGTTTGGAGCTAATAAGGAAAAGGCCATTTCTTTCAAATATTAGCAGATGCATCAAGTAGTAAAAGAACAATATATGTAGATTGTGTCCCTTCCTTAGCTTTCTCCGTTCACTCTACTATTCCAATATTGAAGTATAATACATTTTCCCTTCTCATTAGCGATGCAGTTTGCATTCAGATTAACTAGGACCCTCACTGTATCAAACACTTTAAAAGAAACCCATAAGAGCTTGGGCTATTTATGAAAAGCAATTTCCTCAGGATTGAGCAGTTTAATAATAACTCTAGAGTCAGTGGCATTCAGGCTTATTTATTTTAAGCTACATTTCCAAACTATGATGGGTCCATGATAAATAAGCCAGGGTGGCAGATTTTGTATAGTAATGAACTACTTTCAAAGGAAAGAAACTATGTAGTTCATTCCACAATGCAGGCTTGTAAATATGCATGTCAGCGCAGAGAATAATGGGGATTTCAGGGAGAAATAATGGTCTCTTTTGATTAACTGTTTAACTTGATTAACTACTGTAATCAATATTGTGTTGCTGAGGATGTCAACAGAAAGTAAAGTTTCTGGGAAGTGGGTAGCAAAAGGAATCAACACATTGGAGGAAGTTCTGCCCCTTTAACAAGCTCATAGCTTCATGTTTCCTGTAATAATGAAATCATGCCCCTGAGTATTCATCTGGATTCTTCCTGTAGCTGAGACCGTTGCGGAGTCAGGCATATAACCCCAGGCAGGTTTTTGCACCTGAGACCTGATGCCAATTCAAGAAGTGAATAAAAAACACACTACCAGTATGTTTTAAAACACTTGTTTTAAAAACATCAGATCAATATCCCACAGGAAGCATAAAGGGCTCTGATAGTGTCGGGGGGGGGGGGGAGGGGAGAGGGAGGGAGGGAGAACCTTTTACAAGCCCTGTAGGACATATAATAGTTGGGAAAGGTCTCTTGGGAATTTATAACAACTTGCACTTATTCCTTCTTCCATCTATGGCTATCCAAGTACAGGCATTAATGAATTTAGCCTCTGATCCCATTTGTGCATTTCGGGAGCTCCATTTTAGAGCACTGAATAAGCTGAGTGAGCAGGCAGGGGCACAAAAGAGAAGTGTCTGGCCCAAGGTCCCACCTCAATGCCCAAGAGCATTTGCTTTCCTTCTTTTCAGAGGTGGTTAACACTGTGACTCTACCCAGTTATGGACATCATCCAGCTCTATTCATGCAAGCCCGTTTTATACTTAAGGTTTAAAATGCTACAGAGAGGAGAACATACTAAAACCAATAAAAGAACCTATTGGCCACAGGCGTAGCTGCAGGTGGGCCCAGATGGCTCCGTCCACGCGCTTGGCCAGCAGACCCGCCCACCCTAGCACCTGGCAGCAGTGTGAGCTTCACTGCCATGACCGTGGACTGGTGGTCATGGCCATGAGTGGCGGTGCTGTGGACAGATTGGCAGGGGAACGCTGCTTTCTGCCTGCACTGCCTCACAGCTCTGGCCCTGGGCAGCCACTGTGGTCCTGATGCGGCAGGGGCTGGGCTCCCTCTCCCCATCTTTCCTCTTTCTAATGATCCAGTTGCCTAGCAAATGGAGCATCGTCAAGAAGCTTCTGGCCACATGACCAGAAGCATGACCTGTGCGGGCCCACCCTTGAGTTCAGGGACCTGGCCAGAAAATGGGAGTTGGCTACACCCTTGCTATAGGCATCCCAATGAGCTTACCAGAGTCTCCCTATCTCCAACATGAGCTCTGGCAGGAGTGGCCCTTCAAGGGCGTCTCTTTGAAGGGTGCAAGTTTGTAATAGCTCAGCTCACAATTAGCACACAGTCTTGTGGGGCCTCACTAGGGCAAGATCTTCCAGCCTTCCATGGACCAATGCCCTGTCCATTTGCTGGATCAGGAAGAAGGCCCAGAACCTGTTTTAAGCTAGGCTTACGTTAAAAAAAAAATCTTTTCTTTGTTGGTCCCTGGAGAATCCAGTTCTCACTAGGATGTATGAATCTCTGCAGGTGGGTGGTTTCATAGGGCTGATAATAGAGGAATTACATAAGCATCACCCTCCTTCGATATGAGTTACATACAATCCACAAAAACACTTACACAATGGAATTTTTAATGCAAGGGACCGCAAATGTATTAAACCTAATTCAGTAAGGTTTAACTTAATTCAGTAAAGTTTATCTTAATTCCATAATGCTGGTCCAGGATGTTACAGGATTCTGTCAGTCTGTCCAAATGGCTATGTCTACACTGGCAAGTTAGTTCGAATTAAGGTGGCTTAACTTGAACTAACTAAAGCCATGGCTACACTAGGCTTTAGTTAGTTCGAATTAAGGGCTTCCTTAATTCGAACTAATAAGTTCAAATAGGGTATTCGAACTAAGGGGTTAGTTTGAATTAACTAGTTTGAATTAAACAATGTGGCCATGTTAATTCAAACTAATTTCTTAGTTCGAATTAACCAGCCATTGAAATGAATGGGGATCGCGAATTCGAACTAAGCAAGTGCTTGCTTAGTTCGAACTAACATTCCTGTGTGGCCATGCTACTTCAAATTAAGCTAATTAGAACTAACTAAAATTAGTTCGAATTAGTTAGTTCGAATTAACTAATTCAAACTAATTTTAGCAAGTGTAGACATAGCCAATGAGTGTAGAAGAATAACACAAGTGTGAAGGGATAAAATCAGAATGGCTAAAGCACAAAATGAGTTACACTTATCAAAGGACATATGCGCCAATAAGAAGAGGTTCTATAAATACATTAGGAGCAAGTGAAGGATGAGGGAAAATGTAGGCCTACTATTTAGCTGGAAGAAGAGCTAATGGCAGATAACACCAAGAAGGCTGAGGTATTTAATACCTATTTTGCTTTAATCTTCACTAAAAAAGTTAGTAGTGTCCAGATACTTCATACAATCAATATTAACAACAAGGAGGAAGAAACAGAAGCCAGAATAGGGAAAAGAACAGGTGAAAGAATAATTAGATAAATTAGATGTATTCAAGTGAGCAGGGCCTGATGAAATTAATCCTGGAGTTCTTATGGAATGAGCTGAAGCAATTTCTGAACCATTAGAGATTATCTTCGAGAACTGGAGGACAGGTGGTGTCCCAAGGGACTGAAGAAGAGCAAATATAATCTATCTATCTATCTATCTATCTATCTATCTATCTATCTATCTATC
>ML685852.1:7983041-8002263 GCA_007922175.1 Pelusios castaneus | reverse complement strand
ATCTATCTATCTATCTATCTATCTATCTATCTATCTATCTATCTATCTATCTATCTATCAAAAGAGGAACTCAGGGAATTGTAGATCAGCCCAACTTCAATTCCTGGAAACATACTAATTGATTAATTTAGGGTAACAGGATGATATAGAATAGCCAACATGAATTTGTCAAAATAAATCATATGAAACCAACCTCATTTCCTTCTTTGACCGGGTTACTGGCCTAGTGGATGGTGAGGAGGCTGTAGATGCAACATATTGTGATTTTTAGCAAGGCTATTGATGCAGTTCCATGTAACATTCTTATAAGCAAACCAAGGAAATGTGGTCTGGATGAAATTACTATAAAGTGAGTGCACAACTAGTTGAAAGGCTGTAGTCTGAGTAGATGTCAACTGTTTACTGTCACAATGGGGAGATGTATCTAGTGAAGTACTGGAGAGGTCTGTTCTGCATCTAGTACTATTCAAGATTTTCATTAATGTCTTGGATAATGGAGTGGAGAGTATGCATATAAAATTCATAGAGGACATCAAACTGGAAGGGGTTGCGAGCACTCGGGAGGATAGGATTAGAATTTAAAATTACTTTGACAAATTGGAGAATTGGTGTGAAATCAGCAAGGTGAAAATGAGTAGAGATAAGTACAAAGTACTGTACTTAAGGAGAAATCAAATACACTAATACAAAATGAGGAATATCTGGCTCCCTATTATAAATCTGTTGTCTTTACACAGGGCCGGCCTTAAGGGTTGGAGGTCAGGGTGCTTGCCCTTGATGCTAACTTCCAGGGGCACAAAATCATCATCTGAGATGATAGGGGAGTAGAGGTACTATGTCACTCAGTGTGAGTGAGAGAGAGCCAAAAATACCTAGGGCCAGCCCTTCATTTCAGAGCTAGAACAGAGGAAAGGAGCCTCTGGTCAACTGAAAAGGGAGGTCAATGCATTTATGTGGAGAGGGGGAAGGAAAGACAGAAGAGGACATCCTTATTCCAGGGAATCTAGGTCTTTCAAGTATTGCACTTAATCCCTCTGCTCTTCTGATTAGATGTCAGTGGAAAAAGGACAGGGTTTCTCTGTATAAACTGTTATTTGGCTTAAAATACTTTTTGAGTTGTTTGCACTCGCATGTGTATACTGAGAATCTCTTCTTTCTCAGCTCTGCATTGTTTAGTTTCTACTGAGACTTCCATCAATAGTTTTTCTATTCTTGAGATGGGGGGGGAGGGGATGGTTCTCAGTAGCAAGAGCTGCACTGCACTGCCTTCAGCAGCTGGATGAATTTATATGTTGACATCTCAGTTCAGCAGTTGAAAAACATCGGGTTCAATGGGGAGGGATGGAGACTTCACAGGTCACTTGTGTGATGAAAGGGATGGGTGCAGTGTGTGGTGCTGAGTGGTGGGGTGGACAACTAGGTAGTTCAAAGAAGATGCACTGTCCATTCTGTCCATGTCATCAATATAGATCACCCCACATATTTTTTTTTTTTTGCCTCTAGGCAATGATCCATCTTTGACATCTGGTGAAACCACTAAGCTACATGAGTCTGCACCTAAAAATATGAATATAGTTCAGGGATGAAATATTGTCTATAAATCTGTTCCTGAAATTAGGACCTGTTTATAAATTTCTGATCTTTCATGAGGCGGTCAGGCATAAACGTAAGATCTTTGCCTCTTCTACTCTCTCTCCCCTTTCTTTCTATCCTGAAGGCTAGGATCTCCAGGACTGAATGACTCAGAACTCTTGGCAAATCTCTAATGGGCACAGATCGTGCTACAGCTGGCAGGCTAATGAGAAGGAAACACAATTCACCTCAAACTCAAGCCCCCTGCTTTCCTCCATTATTCTGTGCATACTATTATTTTTCCCTTTGTCATGCAACTGTCGATACAAAAATGTGTGTGATGTATGTATGTGTGCACATATGTGAATACAGAGTGTGTGGGTGATATATACATACATGTTGGTTTTGTGTATCTGTGTGTGTGTGTGGTATTTATTTATTGAGCCTAGTGTTCTAATACATGCATTTCATGTTTGCACTGATGGGGATCAAATGAAAAGCATGTTATGCGTAGTCCCCCTAACCCCTATCAGGCAAGGATGTCTCTGTTCCCAAAACCACTTCTGAGCCATTGCTTGATGTGTTTGGCTGCGGGATCTTGACTAAATCCTGAGCAGAGGGGGCACCCCTTCATGGTGGACTAACTAGTCCATCAGGTGGTTTAGGAGTATGTCCTGCCAACTCTTCCATTGTTTAACCACTAGGATTTAAAGGGACACTTCCACATTGCTTGGAGTCTATTGTTAATGTTGCTTTATTTAGAAGCTCTACCAGCTAGTAGAGTGGGCCCTGTTCGTTCCTAGAGAGCAGAAATAGCTACAGAGTAGATACTGGCATTCAGGGCCTCGTTGTAGAGGGAGGCAGAGTGGTCCAGAAGACAGGACGATGGACTGGGAAGCTGTTGATCTGGGTTCTGTTAATGATTTTCTCATTGCTTTGCTGTGTGATGTTAGCACAAGTGACTTAGGCTCAACTTTTCAGGTGTAGCCTGTAATGATAAGTACCACAGCTTGTAGATGTTCAACTTGGTCCCCACTGTTCTTTATTTTCACATCAGAAGTGCGTATATGGGGGCAGGTAGGTCTGGTGACTCTCTGCCCTCCCCCACACCCCAGCCCAGAAAATTCCTTTCTTTCCCTGTTTGGAACCAAGTAAGACTTCTGCAACAAAGCAACATGCCCCCAATTTCACAGTTCCATGCAAACTGGAAACTCTAGTAAGACTGATGGAAAATAAATACGCAGAACATGGTGGAGAATATAAATAAAGAATATAAATCAGCTCAAGTGGAATCCAGGAATTATTCTCCAGAAAGCAGGTGAAACCTGCTGGTTTTAGTTGAGTTCAGCTCTGAGGCTATAGTCCCACCTATATTCTAATCTTTATATTTGTTGGGGGAATCAAGTTCAGACACAGTAATCATTTAACATGGTTTGCTCTTTCAGAACAGATGGGACCAACCCTAAGTTCCCCAGCTCATGCTACAGTCTTTGACTTTTGCAGGTCAATAGCTGTGTGTGAGAAAATGGCTAATATATGCCCTGGTCTTGTGGGTGATGCTCACCAAACAGTGTTGTGTTATATCAAGGACTGCCATGTTGTATCCTAATGCCCCAAGAAGGTGGGATTTTCGGTGTTGAGACATCTCATTTTTAGCAAAATTTGAAGTAAGAACCTATAGGAACTGAAACTGTGCAAAAGCTTGTATGAATCAGAATGAGGAGGAACAACTGAATTTTGCACAGATTTACCTCTTATATACGTGACTATATTTAGTTTTAATTTCACATTGTCTGAGGCCTGATCTCTCAATTCTCTGTGGCACCACAGGAATCTGCTGGCTTCATGCCTCTGACTCCAGAAATAGCAACTGATGACTCATTTCACCTCAGATGCAGGAATGGAGGGAAAAGCCATATCACCCTTTCCTTCAATCCAAACTGATGTCAATTAGTAAAGAAATCCCCTAACGTAGCTCTGTGAGTCATTCGTGGGTGGCAATGGTAGAGAGAGAAATGAAAGAGAAAGAAGACATAACTTAATGTTTCATGTTTCTTTCAAACTAGTATGCACTTGTGAAAATAAATGACAAAACAACTTATTTACTTATTCAGTAGCATAATGAGGGAACCTCAGATTGCTTCTTAGCTTAGGTTTGAAGAATAACCTAGAAGTTCTAATGCTTTACTGAAGCAACAATCACTCTTGGATATACAATAGTGGGCTAAGAACCTTGTACCAGGTTTCCTTAAGTAATTTTTGGCACTTTCTGGTTTAATTTGGGCTACATATACCATCAGCACCACCTTTCATGAGGTCCATTTTGGAGGCTTTCTATCTTCCGTTGAAGATTCTTGTACTAGCCATGGTTGGAAGACAGGATACTGCTTGAGATCGACTACTGGTCTGATCTGATACATTTCTAATTTGGTGGTCTGGATGCTGAGGAATGTGGAAAAAAAGAAACATGCATTAAGCAGGAAAAACATTATCCAGACTTGTCAGAACCTCAGAGAAGTGGAGTTGAAATTTAATGTAGAGGCCATATATGAACTAAGGGCCTGCATGCTAATCATGGAGGAAAAGCATATGGACTTCTCTACTGGAAATAGCTGAAATACTTAGTGCAACATGCAACACAGAGCTGGAACTGTACTAGCCCAGATCTGCAGCTCCTGCTGTGGGAAAAATATAGTTCTGGTTGCAAACTTTGTAGCCCAGTTTAATCTATATATGGACAAAGGATTCAGCAACTAGAGGACAATCTAAAAGAGTAGGAATCTAGGGCTATGTCTACACTTGCCAAGATTCATTTGGGCTGGGGTGTGGCTAGAGATTTTTGGTGGAGATTTGTTTTGGCAGAAAGGCCTTTTCCTCTCCATATAATATCTGACTAAACAAGGAATTTCTTCAGAAATTACAGAATCAGACAAACACCAGGCTTGATTTCAAGGTCTCTATAATAAAAGTGTGTCAGGAGTCTTGTGAGAAGTGTGTGAGAAAGGTTTCAGAAAAGGTACTAGTACCGGTTTTTAATAAAAAATAAAATATAATAAATAAATTAATACTAAAAACATTTAGATGTGTAGTCTGGAAGATCAAAACTAGTCAAAGGACTGGATCCAGGCTTAAATCCTATCATCTATGTGCTTTTAAGACCAAGAAATGACTGACGTACATGCTTAATTCAAACTAAATAGCCTATGAAACAACTTCCCTAAGGCTAATAATAATATCAGGAGAAATGAATAAAGGGATGATTGAATACAGGATACACTGGTGAGTGAATATGGCTATAGATACATATCAGGCCAGCAAAGATGGGCTAGTATTTATGGCCAGCACAGAAGACCCAATCAATCATCTGACCAAAGAATGTAATGTAGTTAGAATCAAAACAGCGGCTCCATTCCAGAAGCTATATACAGCACATTATAACCCAGCAAATGCAAATAATCAATCAAAGGCAGCAAGCAAATAAAAAGTGTAATATCAAGTAATAATTCAGATCACAGCTGTGGGATATGAGTGATAACCTTAAATCTGCTATTTAATTAATATTAACCCTCTGACACCATCTACCATGGGCATGCAAACCTTCTCAGTTTAGATACGGCAACAGCCCCAATAATAATATACCCTGTTTTATTAACTTGTAATGTGATTTTACCATTCATTGATCTCTCTTCCAAAGTATCAGATGTGGGTGCAAAAATGACAACTCTCCATGCTGTACTCTTCATCCAGATGTTTCTTAGATAAGCTCTGGCTTTTCTGATTTCACGGATTTGGTCTCACAGTAGAAAAGATGTTAATTGATTCTAGGGTCATAGAGCCGGCTAGACAGTCAATGCCGCCTTTATCTTCCTCCACAGTCAATGTGGAGATTTTTCCTCTCTAAGGTGGAATTTGCATGATCTTGGAGTAATCTAAGGCTGCTGTTCTCTCAGTTCCTAGGTTAGGGACAGGACAGGAGAGCCAACTATATGGTCCTAAATCCATATTTATGCATAACTTTAGGCTTCCATGTTCTGCAATGTTTGACTATTTGCCTGATGTTTCCATACTCAACTAGGACATGTATACATAGACCAATGACTTATGCTTCCCTCGTTGGGCATGCTCTCGTAGGGATTGACAATCCAGCCCTATATGTGCACTGACTGCTGTATACATCAATAATCATAAAGTTTTATAATTATCTTCATCACTAAAGGAGGGACTGTAAACTTCAAGCATTCAGAAACAAGCTGCTTCCACCACATTCTTTCTAGTTTTTAAAAAATGACCTTTGAATGAAATGAAAGTATCAACAGAAAAGGAAAACAGAAATGTAATTTATGAAATGTTTGCTCAGGTGCCCCAGGGAGAAACAGACCTTTCCCTCTCCCAAACTGACACATTACTTTGCAGCCTGGGTCAACACAGATGCAGTTAAAGAGTCAATTAAGAAAAAATGTGTATTTACTATGGCCTGGATTAACTTCGTGTTTTGATAGTTCTGGTTGGTTAGCAGGGAAGTTAGTTATCCTCTTGTCGTTCTCCCTGAAGAGTCACCATAATCAGACGCACTATGGGCTTGATTTTGCATGAACATCGGGATGGTCCTAGTGGCAGTGGTTAAAGTATAATTTGACAAGCCTGGAACCCTCCTAATCTCTGGGCCCCCTTCCTGTATTCTTCAGGTCCCCTTCTGTAATTCATCACTATCAACTTTGGACTTGGGTCTCTTGAGTAATTTTGTATCATCTGCAAATTTTGCTACCTATTCACACCCTTTCCCAGATCACTTATGAATGTCAGTGAGAGTTGAGGGTGCTCAGCATCACATGGTGCAGCTCAGGACCTTGCAGGATTCAACCCTATGTCCAGTTCACATTTCCATGGACATACCTTCTCCTCACATTAACATTTAAGATTTCTGAGCCTTACTTGTGACTTGGTGTGTCTTTCTTTGTTGCAGGGCTGGTCTTATCATGTACAGGGATCCAAGCAAGTAAATAGCACCAAAGCCAGGGGAGATAATGGGCTTTGAACTGCCTTACCTCTGATTCTACCAGCTGAAGCAAAGCCACTTTACCTCCTCCTCTGGGTCCTCTGCCTCCTGCCAGACAGGGAGACCTTATAGATCAGAGCTTACCCCTTTGGTTCTGCTCACAGAAAGGGTAGCCAGTAAGATGCCAGTTTGTGCAGCCCCCCACGCCCAACTCATTTGTCCTGCCTGGCCTTAACTTTTGAAAGAAAAGGATGAATACACCACACTTGGGATTCTAGTGGGAGGGACTGGATTTGAATTCCTCTCTTCCCTTCCCTCCCCTTTGCTATTCCTGTGTCTTCCCCTTTCTGTACTGTGAGACCCTTCCCCAGGTCCAGGTGTAAACCCTACTACTCCCAGCAAACAGGGAACTTCAATCACGCTGCCCACCTCTTCCCGGTCACCGGTTCTCTAAGGGCACATCTGTGCGGGAATAATAAAACCCATGGCATGGCCACAGCTGCCCTGGCTTAGGTGACTTCAGCTTGCAGGGCTCCGGATGTGAGGCTAAAAATTGTTGCGTTAAATGTTAAGACTGGAGCGGGGGCTCTAGGACTCTTCCCCACTTCATGGGTGTCCAAACCTTGGGCTCCAACCCAAGCCTGAATGTCTACAGTGCTGGTTTTAGCCCTGCAATATGAGCCTTGGGAGCCGAAGTCAGTTGATCCAGGCTCAGAGCCATAGTTGGTTCTTGTTGAGGTTGCTGTATAGATGTATCCTAAAACTGCATCTTTTCAGCAGAGTGTCTAATGTTCCTTTCCCCTTTCTTCTAGCACCATGCCATTACTATAAGTACGAGTGGACTATGTCATATGGCCTTTTTCAGAAAGAGAGAGAGGGAGGGGGAAAACGACCCCTTTAGCCCCTAATATAATAAATTAAATTGCATAATCACTAGTAGGTTCCTCATCTAACCACACCCCAAAATGGTATTTGGGAATTTATCCAGGGAACAAGATAAGGCACAGACCTGAGCACATGCTGTATTCCTTTAAGAGGAAACAGGACTCTGGTTGGTATTAATGATGGTTGGGCATCAGAAGTAGCAGCCAGTGTACACAATGGAGCTGCCCCCTATTGTGGAATGGGGGGTAGGGATGGAAAAACGTGTCAGCAAATGATAGTAATTTCCAGGGATTGCTGTCTGAAAGAGAACAAAGCAAGCTGGTGTACTCCTGATAGACATGTGAAAAGAGCCCTCGTTTTTATCTTCATTACCGGCCAGGGGCATCCATGTAACAATACAAAAACTAAAAAGCCTCTCTTTGAACTTCCAGGCAAGAATGGTTGGGGGTAGGGGGGAAAAAGGCAGAGAAAAATTGTTTATTAGAGAGAAAATTACAGCATTTTGAATAAATGAGGAAGCAAATGCAGCTGAGGGCTCAAATGGAACCTCCATTATGCTTGTGATTAAAGATAATGCACGAGGGAAAGGGAGTTATGGAAGAGCACGTGAGCTAGAGTTGGGCAGTGAAAGACAGAGCAGTGATTGCCGCAGGTCTTGCTCTGACTTACTCCTCATATCCAAATCAGTCGTGTTGCTAGACAGAAAGGAGACTGAAATAGTCTGTGAAAAACCTAGGATGGCTCTCAGCATCTTGCAGGCTTAGGACCCTATTGGAATTGCTGTCTCTGCCCCCTACTAGTGATGGGCAATAGTTCAGAGTGTGGGGTTGAATCAGAATAAAATCCATAAATTCTAATGCTGATCAGAAGCTTCTCCAAATTATTTGACTCCTGAACCTGCGTAACTAGATTGAAACATTTCATGAAAATGGGATTCCTTGGGAAGAGTCTTCTGACATCAGCCAGAAATTCTGTGAGCACAATCTTTGCGAAGGAATTTTGTCACTTTGATTCCTAGCCAGAGCAAGCAAAAATTGTGTGCACGCAGGTGTGGGGACAATGAGACAAGAACAAAAATTTAAAATAGATCCAAAGCTCAAAAGTCTGGTTCTAAAAGTGAAGGGAAATGTCTCGGATTGTATCTTTAGACCAGAAGTGAATACTGTTCTGCCATCAGTAATCTCAAAATACAGAAAATACTGTCTAGTGGTTAGGGTACTGAACTGGGACTTGGCGCTGCTCATATAAATCCTGGTCCTACCATAGATTCCCTGTACAACCACGGGCAAGAATCTCTCTGAATCTCTGTCCCTCGTGTGTAAAAAGGGCATTGGAATTAGGCTGCCTTTTATATATAGATTGTAAGAGATTTGTGACAGTGATCTCTTACGCTATGTCTACACTTGCAAGTTAGTTCGAATTAAGGAAGCTTAATTCGAACTAACTTAAGCCTCAGCCACACTAGGCTTACTTAATTCAAACTAATACATTTGATTGCTTAGCTCAAATTAATGGTTGATTTGATCCATTAATTTGAACTAACTGTTTAGTTCAAACTAATCAGCAGATTGACCTTCCTGCAACTGACTAATTCGAACTAAGCAAGTGCCCTGCATGCCCATGGCTAGTTTGAACTAGCATTCTAGTGGGGCTATGCTAGTTCAAATTAAGTTAATTTGAACTAACTAAAATTAGTTCAAATTAGTTAGTTTGAATTAACTAATTTGAACTAGCTTTTGTAAGTGTAGACATAGCCTTAGTGTCTGTACAGTGTCTAGCACACTGGAGGACCAATCTTATTTGGGATCTCTAGGCTATAATGAAATATAAGTAGCACAAAAACCTTTAGGGGGAACCCCCCCTAAAAAAGATATAAGTACATGCTTCTCACACTGGTGAGCATGTACCCAGGTAATAGCATCACTGGAACTATTTGTGAGTAATGGCTCCACATTTTCTTCCGTGATGCTCAGTGTAGCTGATTGCCACTGGCCCCTTGTCCTTCCAGGTCCTGTGAGTGGTCTCCTGCTCTCCAATAACCAGACTCAGAGGTGTTATCCAGTGCAATCACCTGTGCTGGTTTATCTACAGTGCTCAGATTCAGGTCCCACTCTCAAATCAGACCCACTTAGCCTGAGACTCTGGTCTGCTCACCCTTCTGGCTCAGGAGGCAAACTAATGCTCCTGTATGCCTCCTCTGGCCTGCTTATATAGTCCCTCCCATGAGGGAAACAGCTGTTCCCACTTATCTCAATCAGTCTGATCCTGGCTTGGGTGACTCAGTGCCTCCATTTGTGTCCTTTCCTGCTGTCAGGACTCTGCTGGTCCTGTCCAGGCAGCTGCTGGGGGCGGGTTGGCAAAGGTGCCTGGGAAGGGGTGGAGGGAATCTAAATGCTTAATTTACCTTCAAATGTGGGCCCATCTAAATGCTTAATTTTACCTCAAACTAATATAAATACATAAACAAAATTATTCTCAAGAACAAGTGCTCTAAGAACAACTTTTGTTAGTTGACAAATATTTAACTGATCATTGTTCCTATTGTCATCTAGCAAACTTAAATGGCTTTTGAATTAGTCTTGTGGGGCTTAGAATTAAATAACACTGTTCTCTTTTCGAAATATAGAGAGCTCTCTTCCTGCAGGACCAGAATAATTTTAATTCAACTTCTTCTATTTGTTGGATTCAAACCCTTTGTAAAGATTGTTTTCCCATATCCCTGTAGCACTCAGTTTTTGCATCCTTCTGACAGGTGCTGGAAGTCTTGCCTATTCCCCATCTCTTCAGAGCCCTGCTGCCCTACTGTGGGAATTGCTGTTATCAGCTGCCTGCGGTGTTCTGCTCCAGGCTTATCTTTCTAGGACACGGAATTGTCAATGGCTAATCAGCTTGGAGTCCACAGGCCTCTGACAAACATGCAGCATCCATGTGACAGGACTGTTTCTCCTTTCTTTCCCCCTTTTTTGCAAAGCTGTTCTCCCTAACAAAGGAAATAAACCATCTTTTACTGCTTAATTTATGGCCACAATTTTGCTAACCTCAGAAAACCGAAGCACAGGTTTAAAAGTGATCGTTGCCTCACTGGGTCGATTTCCAGTGGAACTTGTCTTTAATTAAAGCACGGTAGCATTTAATTAAAGTGCAATAATACAGTATGTTGGCTGAAGGGAAAATTATCTTTAAGGACTGATTGCCCATTGACGGCAGTAGAAGGACGACTTGTATGTTATAACCTTTGTGGGAGAAAATCCCACTTCGTCAGATGCTTTGAAGATGGGAAACTTACAGAATGGGAGGAAATTAAATGCAGGAGAGTTATGACATAGGATCAGGTCAGGCTGGAACAGCAAATCAAAATAGGTGTTAGGATTCAAACATTGGGGAACAACACATAGAGGAAGGTGAGGTCAAATCACCTGTTGTAATGAGAGAAAAATCTGTAATCTCTGGTGTTTTGATCTCACCTTCCTCTATGTGCTGTTCCCCAGTGTTTGAATCCTAACACCTGCTTTGATTTGCTGTTACAGCCTGACCTGATCCTGTGTCATACGCTTCCCTGCATTTAATTTCCTCCCATTCTGTAAGCTTCCCATCTTCAAAGTGTCTGACAAAGTGGAATTTTCTCCCATGAAAGCTCATGCGATAAATAAATCTGTTAGTCTTTAAAAGTGCCACAGGACTCCTTGTTTGTTTTTCTGCAATAGACGAACACGGCTCCCCCTTTGGAACTTGTACAGTATAGTAGTAGCTTGCATGACTGGTGCAATAACTTGCAAGTAGAATATTATCACTTGTAGCTTCACCCACAGCTTGGCTTCTGTGGGTTCTCTGCCCCCACCCTGGGCACTGTGCCAGCAATCAGTTCCCCTTGGATCCCACACCTGAATGCCCCTGTTAGTTCTAAACCCTGCTTTGATGGTCTGAGTCTCCTCAGCCCCCACAAGTGCCCAATGCCCACCAATCTCACCGCAAGCTTTAAGCATCTTTCAGGTCCATGCCTCAAATAAGACTAGCCCATGCAGCAATGAGTACTCGCTGAATGATGAAGCATTGTTCCTGTTCATTATCACAAGCTCATTGATCTGGATTCTGTTCCACACACAAAGATACTTAGATGGGACGGTTACGATGTCCCTGTAGAAGTAGGTAGTATAAAGTCCGTCGGGCATGGACTCTTAGGCACCGTTGTGTGTGGTGCATGGTAAATAGCAGAATTTCCCTCATTTGAACAAACAAAAGTGAAGAGGATCGCTGGACCCGTTAGGACTAAATTCCTAACAGATGAAGAATTCTGGTTCTTCCTGATGTTTCCATCCTCTCTCTCTCTCTCTCTCTCTCTCTCTCTCTCTCTCTCTCTCTCTCTCTCCTTATTGGTCTCCGTGCCTAATTGTAACAGATCAGGATTGACCTGGGGCACTCGGCCTCGGAGGGAGGCTATGCTCCTGTGCTATATGCTGGCAAAGCATCAGTAGCCATGGCCTTCAGTCAGGGCGGGGCAGGACAGGTAAAGTAGCAGACTACAGCCTAATGAGTCTTTGCAGGCAGGGGGGTGGTCACCCCAGAGTGTGGGTGGCTGTGGGTAGGGGAACACAGGTCCCCCCAATTCCACTATATCCCAGCCCAGGGCTCAGGATGCACTGCCACTGGATCAGCATGGCTCTAGCCAAAACACGCTGAATATTGCCAGGGCTTGAAAAGAGCCAGCCCATGGACAGCTGTCTCTTGGCTATTTCCTCCACCCCCGTACCCCTGTGCCTGTATTCTAGGTTGTAGTCCACTTCTTCAGGGTAGCTTGCAAGAGGCAGTCCCAGCAGACCCTTGGAGAACTGCTGGGTGCTAGCAGCTACAAGCCATTGAGGGCAGGCTGCTCCAGCAAGTTACCAGCAGCAGACCACTTAGTTATGGGGTCCGGTAGCTCTGGGCAGGCTGTCCAAGTACCAGCCAGCTGGTAGCTCAGGTGGTCCTTTAACCTAACAGGCTCAGGTTCAAGTCACAGCCCTACAGGACACTCCTCCTCCAGCAGCTTCCCAGAGACTGAACGGCAAGGCCTGGCTGTTAAACTTCCTGTCCGGCCCTTGGGATTCTGGTCTGTGAGTGGTGCGGTACCCGGCCTGCGTTGGCCCCTGGCTGGTGTTATCAGCCTTGGAGGGAGGCCACACTGCTTCTCTACAGTGATGAAATGTAATGGTGGTCTATCTGCACTTTGTGGTTCTTGGTATCTAAGTGCTAAGGAAGCTGGTAGGAAGGGTGGAGTGCTGTGTCAGAGAATGCCAGCGGCCTTTCATCATGTCAAGACTGCCTTCCAAGGTAACATTCTCAGAAAGGATGGCCAGGGCCATATTTTCAGAGCAATAGGCATGCACAGGCCAGGACTGTGTGCACAAAGCTTTGATTTAGGTTTGCACATGTAAGCAGGGTACGCGCAAAGATGCGTGCACTGTTATACTAACCCGTGGGCCACGATCACTGGTCAAAAGAAATGAGTAAACATGATCTGGGGAGAGCTGCCCCAGAGATAGGGCCAAAATTCTGATTCTGGATCTGGTGTGGCCCATGAAGACTACAGGCTCCTACATGCAGGGCTCTGCCTGGAGCTAAGTACTGCATGCTGGGATCTGTAGTTTGTACAGGCTACAGTTCCACAGTGAAGATAAGTAGGCTACAGTCTGCTTCATGTTGTGGATATTATATTGTTCCCTAAGGATCCTGGCAAGTTGCTGATGAGACGCCCTTCCTCCCCCTATTAATGAAGATCAGTTTTCCAGAAGAGAGGACAGTTCAGAATTTGACTCCAGTGAGGTTTGCATTGTGACAGGTAGTTTTGGACCGAGTGCTCCAAACATCACTTTGTCCTTTGAGATCTTGTTGACTACTCATTTCTCTTGCACCAGCACAAACAAGCAAGCCAAAGGAGGCAATAACCTCCTTTTTTCCCCCCATGACCCTTCCTCTGATTGTTTCTGCCACAAATCAATCATGTGTGAAATCGGACAAAGGTTAAATTGCAAAGCTTCCTTTGCAAAGGAAAGATTTCTGGCTCCTTGCCTGAGGCAAGTGTATGTAACTTGAACTGTTAGATTGTTTATTAGGTCCTGGGTTTTTCACTTGTGAAATGTATCGACAGGAGAACGTCCCCATGGTCGTACTATGCAGGGAGCAAAAGGTTTTGATTGATCTGTGTAAGTGTAATTTAACACAGTTGGGTAACCGGTTACATAAGAGTGTGGATCTTGGCATTATTTAGAATGTCAACCAACAGACTGCATCTACATTTCTATTGAGTGATACAAGGGAGAAACTGTGTGCGTGCGTGCGTGTGTGTGCGCTTGTATGTGTGTGAGTGGTCTCGTCCCATACACTCTGTCACTGAGACTATACAACAGTTCCGTATTTACTTCAGACTTACACTAGCATACCTGGCCAGATTTTTGGATCAAGGACAATATTCATGTGAATATGTGGATATAGGTGTGTGCTTCTCTTGACTCCTGACACTTGTGTTACTATAACTACCCCCATTTTGCTGGTGATTATGAGAAGATGCCCTTGATTATGTTCATGCAAGGCCACTGTGCTGGAGATCCCACAGCTGTGACTCAGAGCAGTACTGCGAAAACCGTGGGTAACGGCATGTCTGCTTAGGTGTGATGGGTACAATGCCAGTGTGAAAGGTTAGGGAAGAACAGATTGTTTGGGTCTGTTTTTAAATTTCAAACCATTAGCAACATTCTTGTTTGAGTTTTAGAGTGAATAATTACAGCTAAAATTTCCTAACACCTGAAAAGCCCAGTGGTTTATATATCACATCAAAGCATGGGAACATGATCACTTTTCTAATGTATTTCATAGGTTCCTTTCAGTCCTCTCAGAGGTCTCTTGTTCCTCTGTGTTCATGGGCCATATCATTGGCTAGAGAGGAGGCAGAAACATCAACGCTAATAGCGCTGGCCTTGTCTGTGAACAACTCTCATGTATTTGCTGCTACTTTGAACCAGTCTCTTAACTTCTTGATGTGGTGTTTTGTTTTGTTTTGTTCTGACAGCCCTATGGACCTAAATGAGTATATTCATACATTAAATATCCCAGTAAACCCCCAGCCTAGCACCTGGATACATTATTTATAACATAGCTTCAAACTGGCCACAAATTTGAAAAGCCAAAGGCCCATTTCTGCAATCCTTACTTATGCAAGTATAATTCACATGAGCAAATTACACTGAAGTGGCAGGCCTGTCCTCTGAAAGTGTCCAGTCCCACTGAAGTCAATAGGATACAAGCAGTAGTCTATAGGAGGAAGGGATGCAGAACGGAGCCCTAAAAAAAAAAGACTACATGAGTACTGGAGAAGTCCCAGGTGTCCTACTGGACTCAGGCTATTCAGCTGAAACAGTTGGCAGCCCAACAGAGACATTCATGATGCCAGAATATAGGGCTCATTTTGGAAGCAATTATGATTCTTTGTTGACAGCATTTCTGTCTCCTCCAATGAGGTTTATTTGCTTCACAAATGTCTGCACAACATAGGCTGATGCAACAGGAAAACAATTTTTGCTTTCTTACCGGGGATTCAAATAAACAAAGGCGGCATGATCCATCTTGGGAGAGGTTGGGCTGTACTTGAGGTTATTAGCTTTGCTTTTTTCCAGACAGCAGTGTAGGCAACAAGCCAATCCCATCTCCTGCAGACAGCTTCTCCTGCAATCACTTCATTACACGCCTCCCATCTCAAGCCAGCCTCTGCTCCCCACCCTCTTCGCTTTCTTCTCCAGGCTGCCAATCCCCTTCTCACCAGGGAGTCTTTGAAATGGCAGCATGTCTGTTTAAAAATAAAATGAAATTTTAATGAGTACAAAATACCATCCTATTCATCAGCTCATGTGAGTGGTGGAAGGAGGAGGGAAAACGGAGGAAAGCCTGGGGAGCCTGGGGGAATGTACAAATGTTAGAAATGCAGGGGCCAAAATGACTACCATCTATTTTAGTGGGGACTGTTATTTAATGCAGGAAAAACATGTTTAGAACATGTTAATTTGCCTCATTAGTTTTGAATTGTCTTTAAATGGCAGGGGACAGAGGAGATTGGAGGCATTTGTTATACCCTATATCAAGACACACAGGCAATCCTACCTCTATGGTGCTGGTGTGAACATTCCTTGAATGTTGAATTAGCTTTTGGACCACCCCGCCAAGATTTTCAAGTCTGACTAGTGATTTTGGGTGACCAACCTGAGACACCCTGAAGGAGCCTGAGCTTCAGAAAGTGCTGAGAACCCAAGCTTCTGAAAATCCCTTTAAAGAGTTGTAAGCGGCACATCCAAAATCATGAAACCCTTGAACAAGCGAAGATGAAATGACAGAGAAACAAGTTCCTCAGACAGCCTTACAACCAGCTCTAGATCTAGCTTTTATTGATCTAGATTTAGCATTCTAGATCTGATCTAGATTTAGCAATGTTGCATCCAGCTTCACAAATCGGAGTTGTGCAAAAGCTAGCAGTGCATTTGGTTATGATCTGGAGAGGGTTTGTCATTTTTTTCCATCTCTTATCCTGGGACAAAGCCATGATGTCACGCCATTTTTATTTTTTGTGTCTTGCCAGCTGGGTACTGAATCATCATGTAGTTCATTTACTGTGTTGTGATGCAAACATCTTGTTACAAAGTCACATGGTTTCCTTGTATTTGTCTCAAAGGCATTTCCTGGTGCATTTTACTATCTGGGATATCACTGCTGAAATAAAAATGTGATTTGGAAACTTTGGACCAACTGTCCACCCAAGCCTATGCTAGCTAACATCTCTGCCAGTGCAGAGCTGCTGGGGAAAAATGATTGAGAGGAGGTTAATAGATTTAGGGTTGAGGTACGATGATTAATAGAATAATTCCTGAACCGTGGTACTTTCTGTGATATATCTACAGTGCTAATTTCACATGTAAAATCCCAGTGTCATCATATTGGATTTAGCATCTGATTTGCAGTGCTGGAGTTAATCGATTAACAGCTTCTGTAAAAGAAAGACTAAAAAGATTAGGGTTGTGACTTGGGAGGGTTATGAAACAGGGCTATAAAACCATGAAAGGTGTGCAAAAGTGAATGGAGAAATGTTATTTACCCTGTCCCACAAAATAAAAACCAGGGAGTGACCCAATGAAATTAATAGGCAGCAAAATTAAGACAGACAAGAGGAAGAACTTTTTCACACAACACTCAACTAACCTGTGCAGCAAATTGCCATGGTTAGTTGTGATGGCCAAAATATATAGCTTGGTTCAAAAAAGAACTGGATAAGTTCATTGATGAGAAGTCCACTAATATTTGTTAACCAAGATAGTCCTAGATGGAATCCCATCATTGGGGCAGCCCTAGATCTCTGACTGCCAGAAGCTAAGAGTGGAAGATGGGTGGATTGCTCCAAAATTGCCCTGTTCTCTATACTCCCACTGAAGCTTTGTTCTAGACCACTGTTGGAGTCGAGATGCTGGGTTAGATAGGCCATGGTTTGACCCAGTATGGGAGCTCTTATGCATTTAAACAGTGTTCCCCTCGTGGCTGTGTGCCTATGTCATAGTCTTGCTCCTGAGGTTGTGGGAAAACTTTAGTGAGG
The DNA here is from genome assembly GCA_007922175.1 of Pelusios castaneus. NCBI lineage: Eukaryota > Metazoa > Chordata > Testudines > Pelomedusidae > Pelusios > Pelusios castaneus. Next base: position 7,985,206 of record ML685852.1, on the reverse strand, counting down.
ATCAATGTGGACCAGCTAGTGATTGCATCCACAGAGAAAGGGCTCCGTTTTACCTCTTGCCTTTTGGTTTTATACAGTGGAAGCTAGAACTAACACAGTTACATGGTTAGGGTGGTAGAGGCAGAGACTAATTGTACTGAAGTAAAGGACCTGAGGAAATGAATTGGACAAGAGCATTTGGTGACTCATCCTATAGAAAAGTCTTAGGGAATCCCTGAGGTTACTTACCTGACAGCTTAAGTGTCTCTTTAATTACTTAAACCAAGCCTGTAGTGATGCATTTAAAAGCGATAACATTTAGGCAATCCCCTAGTAAACTGTAGTTTGTTCCCCAGCCTGAGACAGAAGTGAGGTTTCTCTGACAGATTTCTCATCCTCTTTACAAAAAGCTGGGCAATCAGCAATTGCTTGCTTTTCCCTCTCCCCCTTATTTGATCATAATCCGAGAAGATAAAACCAGAAACACAATTCTCATTAAAGCTGCTGGCTCATATTGTGTTCTCAAGGACGATGATCTAGTAGCAAGGCTAATGCTCAGCTTGGCTGCACCAAACCTCTGTTCTTACCCCTGTCATTGTGTGACGTTATCTGCAACTAAATTTAAGCCATTTTGATTTTAAGCACTCCTCTGTACCTGCAAATCAGGCACTTAAATATCATTTGCAATTGATATTTAAGTGCTTGATTTGCAGGTACAGAGGAGTGCTTAAAATCCACAGGGGCACAGAAATAAACCAGACTTTCTTTGCACTTGCAAAGTATCAGTGTAAAATAGTTTGTTTAATAACGTAGCCTGAACTGCTCTGCAGCTCCATTTACCTATTTCAAAGGGAGGGCAATAGAATCTACCTCGCAGACTTGTCATAACTGCAATTTCATTAGGAACATATGTGGAGTAGAATGTGGTCCATAACTCTTGCATCAGGCTGGTAATTGATTAGTGTATCTGAACAAGGAAGAAAACTTCATGTGACTTTACAAAAGGGGTGGCAACTGTCTCCCAAACAAAATTATGCCAAAAAACATGCTCTGAGCTTAGGGGAAAAAAAGCTCTTTGTGGTTCCTTTGGATTCAGTTCCAAGTCTGCCCTCTTTCTGTGCATGTATCGTGACAAAATCCCAGAGCTCCTTTCTCTGAAAATGTTGCAGGTGAAATCTGACTGACCTGTGCTTTCCCCCCTTCTTTTGTTGATCCTGTTCCTCTAGTTCAGTCAATTGCTACAGGTTTAAATTAAGATTTAAGATTTCTGGATCTAGAAAGGGCTAAAGGGAATTGAAGCATAGGAAGGCTAGAGTTTAGTTCATTCTCACAGCTCAGCTGAGGTCCAAGGGAGAATTCACATCATGAACAAAGGAATGTTGAAGATAACATTACAACTTCTCCATTCATAAATATGCTGGGTGAGGGGAAGAGAAAGAGAAAGCTGTGTGATGCCACACACTACGGTAATTATACAAAGAATTGACATCTAGATATAATGGGGATGAGCGCATTATAATGTATAAAGATTTAGATATCTAAAAGTGGACTAGAGAAATCGGGCTGCTAGCATATTCTAAGGAATACATGATAACTTTTGAGCAAGGCTTCAAGAAATATAGCCCATTTCATTTAAGTTCATGTTGTTTAATTGCATCATCTGTTTAAGCATATAATTTACATACAGACTCAAGCCCAACTCCCTTTAGACTGCACGTGTATCAAATTTGGCTAGTTGCAGAGTGATTAAGTAGATGCTCAGGAGAAGTACAGATAATGCTGTTCTTAGCCCTATAATAGCTCTGGAGTAGTGGCTGGCAGATGCAAGGCACATTTATTTTGATAAAAGGGCTATTTTTTCTGATGAACCGTTTTATAAGCTGCAGTGAATTTTTCTTTGGTGCCACCATAATAAATTAAATCCTTCACTGAATCAGTTATAGTAGTCATCTTGTTTGAATTTACTCTTTAATATGGGTAATGCATGTAATAACGTAATGCATGATAAATATCAAGTAAGTGTCCTACTGCTGTGGATAAGGGCCTGATGCAAAGCACATTTGAAGTTAATGGAAAATTCCCATTGACTTCAATGGGATTTGGATCAGGCCCTGGAAGCAGAATGCACTGCATATTTCTTTCTTTCTTTCTTTCTTTCTTTCTTTCTTTCTTTCTTTCTTTCTTTC
>ML685852.1:7953386-7983031 GCA_007922175.1 Pelusios castaneus | reverse complement strand
TTCTTTCTTTCTTTCTTTCTTTCTTTCTTTCTTTCTTTCTTTCTTTCACAGATTGATAAATAGTTAAAAGGCAATTGCAATGTTAATTTGTTGTGTTAATGTCCTACAGCAGGAAGCCAAAGGGAACTGCATGGGCTAAAGCAGAGCCAGTCAGTTTAGATTAACCGTTCAAGCTACCAGGGGAGTTCGCTGCCATTGAAAAAAAGAGGGAACACAATCAGTGTGTTATCAAGCCTGACACTGAAAATGATGCAATCACGTTCAAGTGTCCCAGAAGGACCAAGGCACTGAATAAAGATAAAGCCACTCAAGCCTTTCTTCAGTAGGGTCATTTGGAAGGGAGGTTTATTATTAGCTGAGCAGTAAATCTCTCTGCTAAGCCTTCTATTTTTGTTTTTTCTCAAGCAGCTTTTCTGTTTTGTTTGATTTTGTTCCTCTGCATTATACAAGCAAGCTGGTGAGATGCCGCAGGATGCGTTCCATCAAGAAGTAAACTGGCACTGCCCATGCAAAGGAATCCACTTAAAGGAACAAGCAGTCCTGAAATGCTGAGGGCTGGAATCATTTGGTTTCCTGAACCATCAAGCAATAAACGTGTCTTGCATTTGCTTTGCATTTAGCCAGCATTAAGCTCAGCATTACTTGTACTTTTGTACTTTTAACTGCGGGGTGGAGGTTGCCCTATGTGAGGGCATAAGGGGGGGACATGGAAGGTCTTTTCCTAACCAGGGAAAGGGCTTGGAGCAGTGGTCTCAGGTTACAGGGCACTGGGCCATGGGTAGCAGTCTCTGCCTCAGACTCTCATCAGTCATCCCTCTTTCCTTGGTCAGTTGTCGCTTCTCCACTTTAATCAGCTTCCTTCGTGTGCTGAGGGGGCCTGGCTCTGTAGCTCAGGGCTTAGAGCAGTAGTCTTAGAAACAAGGAGTTTGGGGCTCAAATCTCCTATGAGTGAACCCCAATAGGTAGAAGGCTTGGAAGCTCTCTGCTAGGTTTGTGTCCCCAGCACCATTAGCATCCTGCTAGTAAGGCCTCACCCTACTATCCTTCCCCACCAGTTAGTCCAGAGGAGGCAGCCTTGTAGGTCCTCCTGCTTAATGCGTGTTTCCCCAGTGTCACTGAGGGAATACCAGTGGAGAGAGCTGGAGTTCTTCCTTGGGTCTCTGATTTAGCATGGCTGCTCCACACCTTCCTCTACCATAGTGTCCATACTTCAGTGAGGAACCCCTTTTCAATCTGCTTCAGTGCTGCATGTGCTGTTTTCTTTAGGATAACTTCTCATGCTCCTACCTGCACCCTAGCACTCCATCCCTTCCACTTTCTCCAGCCCTCACCCCCTATGCAATCAAAACCATACTCTTCCCCACCCTACAGAAGTCATTAATTCCATGGACATCTCTTCCCTAATCAAGCCCTCCCCCTATCTCACTTTCCCCTACCCACATCCCCTGATAGAGGTGGGGAAAGTAGGTTCCTTTTGATTCTTGAGGTGATTAGATCTCCCATGACTGCTGGAGGCCACCCCTAACAGATGTGGCTTAGCAAATCTCCCCAGACTAGGGGGAGGGATCACACACGAATACATTTCTCTTGCCTGGAGGATGGGAGGGCACAGCTGGATGATCCCTTCCTCTATTCTGTTAACCTGGACCTAAGGAATGTGCAAGACGGGAAGGCTGCAATGGTTATGTGATTTCCATGGATGAAGCAACAGCTTGACCTCATCTCTTCCTCTTTCTATGCAGCCAGTGGAGAGAATTGCATGGATTAGACAGTGCATTCCCCAGGCACAATTGGGCACTGGTGGGAGACACAACAGGAGAAGAATGGCTTTGTAATATCAGTATATGTCTAAGCAAAGCCTCTATTTATATTCTATGTAACAATGAAATGGGACCATCTGAGTCCTAAATATGGGATGAGAACTAAAAGGATGGAGGGACTGTGCAACACTGATGTAGGTTTTATGATCACTTAGGTTTGAATATTCACAGAGAATCATCTGCAGAAGAATCCTGGCTCAATGGTATATTATTGCAACATCCTCATGCCCTAATCAACTAGACAGGCAAATGCCTACAAAAGTCCCCAAGCTACCCACTGAAAAATGAGTTTTACCATTCACTTTAAGGGGAGCAAGATCTTTCTATTCTGTTTATTTAGCCATCTATCCTAGTTATCTAATCCATTTTCTTATATTGGCATCCATCACTATAGTTTCTTTGGATAAGTGCAGACTCTTTATAAACCTAAGTAACCATATGAGTGTCCAAATGTAGATATTTTTGCCCATAGTTGCATTTCTGAGATGTCCTATCCCACATACCCATTTTTCTTGTATGCATTTCTCCCTGTTTACCAAATTACCTTTCTAGGAATAATCTATATACTTTCCTTTTTAAAAATTACAACAGTAGCAATTAATCAAATATTTTGAGAAGCTATTCATAAATAGGTAAAAACCATATTCTGGAAAAAAGCTGACTTGATGGTAATAACAAAAAAACATTTTTATTCAAATAGCTTCCCTTCCAAGTAATAAAAAATTAGCCTTGCCTGTTTGGAAAAATAGAAAGCTTTTAAACATCAATTTAGAAGCCATTTGAAAGCTCTCTTGAGGCTTTTTATCATTACTCAGTAAGATGCAGTGAGAAAAACGTGTTAAATAGCTAATAAATGCAAGAGGCAGCACTGAACTCTGGAAGAGCTGTGATGTTAGGTCTCTCTAAAATTTTTCGTAATATAGCAATAGTAAACTAATTAATCTAATAACACATTTATTAGTTTTTAAATCTTGCATGGTTTCTATAATCTTTCAGCAGGTTATTAGAACACTATTTGATAGAAATGACTCTTAAAAGTGAAAAGGGCCATAGCCGCCTAATCCATTGCATGGTTTGAGCTGTCCATGGTGCTGAATAAGACAAAGTGGGGTGAGGCAGTATCTTTTATTGAATATATTTCTGTTGGTGAAAAAGAAACTTTTGACCATCAGGACTTGAAGATGAGCTCTGTGGAGCTCAAAAAAACTTGTCAATTTCATCAACAAAAGTGGGTCCAATCAAATATATTACTTTGCTCACTTTGTCTGTCTCATATCCTGGGACCAACATGTCTCCAATAACACTTCACCCATGGTGCTGAAAGGCAGACATGCTATCTATTTTTCTGCTGGGAGGGAAAATGAAGTCTGTATAAATATAACCATTCAGCTGAAGATTTTAAATCCTTTTTCAAACATTAATTAAATTAGACACACAAAATACATTTGAGGAATGTCAATATTACAAAGACAAGTGCTCAAAATTAGGAAATGCCAAAACTAAGGTTGCTCACACACCCTTAGTTCAGCTACTGCCTATGTATTATGATTAATTTACTAATTACATGCTCACATCCTGCTTCTCCCCACAAGATCCTGCCTCATTTGGTGCCCAGAATGAACATTGTTCATTCAATGAGCATTTGTTTTACCCTCACTGTTCAAGCATTTGTTTACTCTCACAAATGTACCCATTGTAATGAGAAAAAAATCCGTAGTCCCTGTTTAACACTGAGGCAACGGAATCAAGTTTACATATAAATTCCAATTCTGCAGTTTCTCTTTGAGGCTGTGATTTGTTATTCATTTGTTTGAGCAGCGATATTAACAAGTTATCAATGGAGTGAGCAGGGAGATTGAAGCGTTCTCCTATTGGTTTTTGAATGTTGTGATTTCTGATGTCAGACGTGTCCATTTATTCAAATTTGACTCCATTGCCTCAGGGTTAAACAGGGACTATGGATTTTTTTCTCGTTACAACAGGTGGTTTGATCTCACCTTCCTCTATATGCTGTTCCCCAGGGTTTGAATCCCAACACCTATTCTGATCTGCTGATACAGTCTGACCTGATCCTGTGTCATACATTTCCCTGCATTTAACTTCCTCCCATTCTGTAAGTTCCCCATCTTCAAAGTGTCTGACAAAGTGGGATTTTTCTCCCATGAAAGCTCATGCAATAAATAAATTTATTAGTCTTTAAAAGTGCCACAGGGCTCCTTGTTTGGTTTGGTATCATATTAACACCCACCTAGCTAATGGAGCCACTGATAGCAGTACTAGGTTGTTATCCTTTATGTGGCCCAGAATAGAGTGGGAGGACTGGGTTTTGCCAATGGATTTGACATCTGAGAGCAGAGAAATGGTGAGAAATGGTTCATTCCAGGTTCTGGAGCGTAGTGTGACTCTGTTTGTCCTCAGGGTGATTTCGTCAGTCACAGTCCCCTCCATAGTCTGCCTATGTCCAAGTTCAGTCTCTTTCTCTCCCCCCCCCCCCGCATCCCCAACCCCAGTCTCCTCGTCTATTTTATGGCCATCAAACTCATCATCTCATTCCCAGTGACTTTGTCTAGCCAATCCTAGTTTATCCCTCTGGGATCTCCGTCTGAGTCCCAATCTTTCTCCCACTTTGTCTCCTGCTTCCAGTTTCCCTTGCTGGACCTCCTTATCCACATCCTCTCACCAGCTCCCTGACTGTCTGCTGGGCAGTCAATCTCAGTTCTTCTTATCCAGTCTGTGTCTTCTCACCTCACCCCAGCTCTGCACCCATTCTCTCCTATTGCCTCGGAGTCTCTCTGCCCAGCTACTATCTGTCCCTACCTGCTCCCCGCCTGACACACACTTGGGTTCCTCATTCAATATTCATCTTCCTATCCTCATCCCTAGCTCCCAGTACTGGTTTCCTTGCCTAGTGTATCCCAATCCACCCTCTCCCCCCAAAAAATTCAGCCTGAGGCAGACACCTGCATTGGGCAATTTCATCCTGACTGATTAAAGTTTGGCACTGTTTTAAGCAACTGAAAACATGGTCTTCAAAAGTGAAGTTTTGGGCAACCTTAAGTAAATTTGGTGCTACCAATTCCATGTATAATGAGCCTCCCGATATCCATGCGAGATAGGAAAATAAGAGTCCTTCTCATTTTGAAGATGGATAAACCAATGCACAAAAAACTCATGGGAATTTTCCAAACTGTGTGCTGAGTTAATGGTAAAAGTGAAACTAAAGACAGGAGTTCTGAGTCTGAGAACCCTGCTCTGACTGCTAGACGTATGCCTGCTGTGGATTTTAAATCTAGTTTGGGAGGGTATCAGAGTCTGGCAGGCAGTGGATTAATGTATGCATTCTGAAGGAAGCTAAGCAAACCTGCAATAATCCTCATGTTATTTGTGAATTCATCTTTACATAAATCATAATAATAGAGGAGATTTTTTGAAAAAGCTTTGGTATTATGAGATGCAGTTTAAACTTCCTAGGTCTGATGAATGGATCCCTGACTCTCTGGCTAACTAATGAGTGGATCACTGGCTGAGCTATTTCATAATCCACTGGAAATCTTTTACAGGCCAAAAACCAAATTCAATATATCACTTCCTTCCTGGTGTGAATATGGAAATGCCATTTGGCTGTATTTTCAAAGGGAGACTTGACATGTACTTAGCACTGCATCCATTCTGGCTCAGACGATCAGCATGATAGTGCACATGGTGCAAAGCATTTCTCACCACGCTTAATCTGTGAAAATAAAGTGTAATTAGAACTGGCATTCTTGAATTTACCGCTGACGGCTTCTCTGCTGCACCCCATATCTCTTGGGTGGCAGTGAGAAAGCTTCAGATCAACCTTCCTTGGACTGTTTTATATTGCCCCCCCCAGCTGCCTGATATTGAAAGGGGGATGCTCTCTCACTTTAGCCTCAAACTGGCCATCTGCCAACTGAATTGCCAGAACTCAATAAACTCCAGCCACGCTCACCCCACTCCCTAATCACCGGACTGAATGACGGAGGGGGGACAGGACACAACTTGGTAAATCAGCTAGGATGTCCCCTACACTGGGGGAATTCTCATTTGGGAGATCTGGAAGCTTGGTAGGAGTTGGGGAGAGGATGGGAGTCTTTATTTCAAACATGGAAGAATGGAAAGGAAAAGATTTTTTTTTTTAAATTGCAATTTGCAATGGCCAGTTCCCCATTGATTTCAGTGGAAGGAAGATCTGTCCCTCACCAAATACACATAGCAAACTGAGAGGTATAGAATAGGGAAATAATAAATCGGCACTGTATGAATGGTAGCTGATGATGACTCTGTGAGGTAGCTCTCTTGCATGCCCATTCCTTCAGGCTATTATCCTGCATTTTGGTGCTTTTTAGTGCCATCCACTACATTATAAGAACTTGAGCATACAGTTTATATCAGGCTGCTCACATAGTTTCACGGTGTCTGGATGTGTGCAACATACAAGACTGACTTATAGTTAAAATAAATTTGGCTGAACTAGCAGTTCAACAAGCAGACAACTTTCCTTTAGCTTACCAGCTTGAACTCTTTCCTTGTAGACGAAGACCAAGAACTCTTTCTTTGTAGACCAAAAAAATTTCCTTGTAGACTAAAGTCTGAGTCTCAGCAAATAGGAAAGTCACAGACATGTCAGAGATGAGAGGCTTCATGAATGGCTAAGTCTGCTTAAAGTAGGTGGCTAAGGGTTTTCATGCACCTGTATAACTCACAAAATACAAACAGTGCCATTTGCCATGGATTATGGGCATGTGCTACAATGAGCATCCTGCATATTTTAAAAGAGCATCTTAACAGCCACAGAATTTTTTAAAACATGGCCTTCAATGTTGTGCCTGCAATTAACTGTAAATGTAAAATTACAGGCATGATTAGCTGTGAGTACAAAGGATAGCTTCTAGATGTCCTATTACACTGGATGGGGACACAGTCAGGGAATTTGGTGTATAAATGCAACCATTAGCAACTGCAATTAATTACTGTCAATTTCTCATCTACAATTTATTTTGGGTGCAAATCTGTAGAATTTAAGGGCTATGTTGAGATTTTTTTAAAATTATGTCCCCCCCCCAAAAAAAAATCCTGTCTAATGGTAAGATATTAGTGCATTGATTATATTTGTAATCCATCATTTGTGAATTCTTTTAAAGAGTACAATATTCTTTGCCATAGCTGTAAACATTATGTCAATATTTGCCAAGACAGACAGATTGTTTAATGCCACAGAAAGCATTTCCCCCTCCTGGCACCCTAGGAATAACACAGCTGGTGTGAATTTTAATGTTATAGTGTACAATTAAGCCAATTTTAGGAAAATAATAAATCTTTGTCCTTCTCTAAAAGAAAACTTTAAATGGTGTAAATTAAAAACTACCAGTAACAAACTCCATCATTGTGCAGGAGCCTAATTTTCTCCACTCCACTGGGATCTGGTGTGTTTTTCAGTTCTGTCATTAATTGTGCTGTATTGCATTCATTTTCTGCTTCACTAGTTAGTCAGATAGGCAGCAAATGGAGTCAGCTCTAGGTCACAGAACATGAAAAGCCAACTCCTGCTGCCTCCCAATCAGGTAGGGATATTGAATTGGGCTCCACATAATTGAAAACATTAGCAAGCTAGAAAGTAAGCCAGAGGTTTTAGATGGGGAATCCTGATAGTCAAGAGGTTGCTTTCTGGAACAGATATAAGAGCATGACCCTTGTGATGGGCCTTATCCAGTTTCGACTGCAGTGAATGGCTGTTCTGCCACAGATTTCAGTGGAATTGCATCTGACTCCACGTGGAGAAATACTTAAGATACAGTGACTCTGACAAACCATAAAGATATCAAGGAGTTTAACAAAGTGTAATGCATTAGGCCTCACAACCCCTAGTGACTGTGGTTGTTATTAGTCCCATTTTAGAGACCAGTGAATTGAGTCACATAGATTGTGGTTTCTTGCCAAAGGTTACACAGTGAGCAAATTTTGACTCCTGAACCCCTGTTCAGAAAATCTCTCTCTGCTGTCTGCTGTTAGAGCTCCCAAACACACCTTATTTCACAAGAACTTTTCCTCTCCTGGTTTCACTTTCTCTAGAGCTTGAGCATGATCCAACTGGAGTAAATGGGAGTTTTACCACTGTCTTGAATAGTAGAAGAATCAGGCCCATAATGCTGTTATGTGTATTCTCTGACCACTTCTCCCCAACCCCTATTAGGTAGGCTTTGTTTGCCATTAAACACACACTTTGTTGACATGCATATAAAACCTTAAATTTTCTAGAATATGGTCAATTTACACCCCAGGCTCCTTTTGCGATAGGACAGGAAAGGTCTGGGGCTCCTGCCTGAAGCCACAGAGGTTGTCTTTGATACTTAGAATATCAGTTGGCTAGGGAAGATCCAAATGAAAATACCCAGAACAACAGAAATGAAGCTGTATTGTGTGTGTGTGCGAGAGTGGGTGTGTGTGAGAGAGTGGGTGTTTGCATTCTTGTTGGCATGTATGTGCTCTGCAGTAACCTTGCCTAGAACCTGATGGAGCTGCTTTGCTTGAATAGTTTCCTTCAATCCTTTTCATTCTGGAAGAGTTTGTAACTCTATGTGCAACATCTAGTTGTGGCACTGAAGCTCTGCCCACACTGCAGCTCGGGATGTGATTCTCAGCTCACGTACACATGCTGGCGCTCGCTTGATGAGAGACAGCATGAGTGGAAATAGTAGCAGAGCTGCAGCAGCAGCGATGACATATTTCAGCCACACTTACCCACAGGGACAAGGTGGATTTGTACTCGGCATTGCAGCTGCCTCTGTTTATGCTCATGCTAGCTCTCACTGAGCTACCGCACGCATATGTATGCGAGTTGGGAATCATACCCCTTACTTGTCGTGTGAACTGTGCCTTAGAAATAAAGGGGGCAGATCCCCAGATGGGTCAGTTGTCCTAGCCCCTGATTTCCATTGGAGCTATGAGAATTAACACACGGTGAGGATCTGCTCCAGAGAGGCTACGTGCATGCCATAAAGAAGCTGTTTCCTCCTTCTTGTGAGTAAGGATGACTGAGGCCTTGTCTATACTGAAAAAACTGCGTCCATCCTCATGGATTGACGCAGCGGGATCAATTGAGCAGCCAGTGTAGACCCACTCAATCAATCCTGGAAGCGCTCTCCAGTCAACAGTAACTCCACCCCTCCAAGTGAAGTAAGGCTGCGTCAACTGGAGAGCCCTTCAAGTAGACACAGCTGAGTGAAGACAGCGGGGTAAGTAGAAGTAACTAAGTCGATGGGAGATACACATTCTGCGGCACCCAGATTGCGTATCTCCCAACGACTTAGTCCTGTAGTATAGACCAGGCCTGAGAAAGGGATGCTTCATTTGGGTGCAGGCTCATGTCCTCAAAACAGGATTTAACTGGAACATGGGTGGTGTATAGGACATGAGCAAACTCCCTGCGCCCGGGCAGATTTCACTTTTGGTGTCTATCATTATTACACTGCTTCTTGCTGAAATGCCAGCATGTGTTTCAGCATAATCTTGGCCGCTATGATAGAAGCCATGGGTAATGGGAAGTTTTCTGTTTCTTTATCCAGGGAATACTCCTCCTCCAACTACCAGTCTATATTCAGAACTTCAGTTGTTCGATTTGTTTTCTTTCCAGTCTTGTTAGATGCAAGCAACAGTGCAGAGCAGATGTGGAGAGAAACCGCACAAATGTGTTTGTTGGCTAGATCTTCTTATCTGCTGTGACTTTGACAGCAATGTATTCTGCTGGGACGTGCCAGGCTGGGAAAAACCAGAAATGATGGCATGAGATGAACAAAGCAGAAAGATAAGATGAGAAAATAATTCCCCATTGCTCTCAGCTGCTTTTGACCTGCAATCTACATCATCACAGATGTGCGTTTGGCAGCTGGTCACAATAGCTGCACATTGTATCAGCTTCAGAACAAAATATGCTGTGCTGGTTGCTTTAATAGCTACACAGGCCAACAGGTTTGGATGACACCATTCGTTGCTGGCTGCTGCTACTGTTTGAAAATAAAAGAAAAGGCACTTCAAGTAAATATGCACGGATGTTAAAAGACGGCTGCACTTCCACAATTCATCCAAAGAGTTTCCTGAGGTGCCCTGGTAAAAAGACATCTGAAAGAATCCAGGACTGTTAGAAAAATAGATCAAATTGACCACTGAGGTAATGCCATAGATAAATTTGGTATAGGGCACTTAGCAGAAAGAAGAACACAAACACCAATTCTTTAGCTGCGCTTTTCTGGAGCTGTAGCCTGGCGACATCTAAAACTGGGTGGGCAAAACCCCACATCTGATTATTACTTGCCCTGATTCTGTGCCCATTTCTTCTGCTACATCCCTTCCTGTCTAACTCTGCAGGCTTGTATATTCACAAGCAATATACAAAACCCTTCTTCTCTGAACTCAGGAGAAACTAAGGACAAAAGGAGCAGTTTCTTGGCTTACAATGCCAAATTTCTTTAGCCCCAACAGCTATCTCGCTAACTCTTTCCAGTGTCACACCATGCTCATCAGCTGCCGCTTGACTTCCTTGCTGTTTTAAAATCTCTCCCCCTCTGCAGCTAGCCTTTGCTACACCCACTGACACACACCTCAACAGAACAATATCTTGTGGATCCCCCAGTCCCACCTGGGGCTAGTTTCTGGGCTATTTCTATTCTAGGTTTTATTAGGCCTTGGTTTAGGTGTGATGCCTTCACTGTCTCTTCCACATATTGTCAAATTCCAAAGGTGTAGCCGTGTTAGTCTATTGTAGAAAGACAACAGAGTCTTGTGGCACTTTTAAAGACTAACAGATTTATTAATCGCATGAGCTTTCGTGGGAGAAAATCCCACTTCGTCAGACGCTTTGAAGATAGGAAAGTTACAGAGTGGGAGGAAATTAAATGCAGGGGAGTGTATGACATAGCATCAGGTCAGGCTGTAACAGCAAATCAAAGTAGGTGTTAGGATTCACTTCACTTGGGCTGCACCATCAACATTTTGTTCATGACGGAATGAGATCTTTCCAGACACGTGGACCAGAAGTGTAATTATTTTAAATGATGGCACGTTAATACTGCCAATGATTGTCTGGATCACCACGGAAGTGCTGGTATGGTGTCTTGCCTTGTACTGGATCAATCCAAACCTTGATGCTCTGGATGATGATGGGTGGGTGAGGTTCTGTGGCCTGTGTTGTGCAAGAGGTCAGACTAGATAATCATATTGGTCCCTTCTGACCTATGAGTCAGTAAGGTCACCTGCCTCTGGATACTTCTAGGATATGATCTAAAAAATAATGGTGCCCTACAGCTGAGCAAATATGGGGGCATCAAAATCCTCATCAGGGGCAAACTGCAAGTCCCAATTGCTCAGCTCATTCCATCCCATGGAAAGGAAGGGTGGGGGAGCCATATATTGTCCTGGGGGTAGGTGGTGATTTTTCCTCCTCTATGGAAAAGACTGTGGGACTTGTTCTCAAGCCTGGAAGTTCCCCAGAGATCCACACGAAGCCAGAGCCATCAGTTCACTGGAAGTGCCCCTCTGCTTACAGAGCCATCATGTTGCTTGGGATTCCCTGCTGGTTGCAGAAACTGATGGGTGTTATGCAGCAAAGACAATGGTAGAGAGCCTGGCTGTGGAACTGAAATATAACACTGAATACATTGAAATACAGCACTTCCCTGGATAGTTATTGTTACTCGGTTATTTCCCGAGAATGGGAGAAGAATGGATAATGGGCATTTACTCCGTTACCACCCTGCTCGTTCTTCTTCCCCACTCCATGCTATCTCTGCCCCTGCCCCAACACAGACCCCAGACCCGCAGGTTTTGGAGTAGGAAGAACAGTAGCAGTGAGTCAGGAATACCTCCATGCAGAAAAGTTGACATCTGCAGGCAGAAAACCCTTTCTGGCTGTCAACCTAGAGAGAACACAATCTGGCCGTGTTTGGAAGGAGCTATGTCTGTGTGGGAAGGTATCCAAGAAATCTCTAATTTCCAGTCTGCTGACATGTGGCAGTATCTATCACTCTCTCTAAGGCACCTATCATCTTCGTACCTAAGAATTCATGCTCTAGTCTAAACAGACCTTTCTGCCCTTTGCACCTTGGACACCATCTGGAGAAGTACCGGTTCCGACGCAATCTGTGCTCCCATTTCAACCCATTAAAAGCATGTGTGGGACCAAATTCTTACACTGCTATGAATAGTGAACTAAAATAATGCCTCACAGTGCCACGTCTAGGGCATAATTTAGAGAAGGCATCACATTCACAGATGCAGCCCTATGCAAACAACAAGGCTTTGGCACAGTGCACAATTAGAAATCAAAGGAAACTGTCCAGTAGCAACAACAAAAAACAGTAAGAAAAAGTCTTTGATTTTGATTATGGAAAAAAACTTTGATTCTCATAAATCCCTGAATGAGACACAGGAGAGGCAAATATTTATTCTGCTACTGACCTTCTCCAGCAAATAGTGCAATAGGCCCTAGGGCTTGATGCTTTATACTGCAGGGAAGTGAGAAATCATTAAAAATGAAGGAGAGTTTTGGAGAAGCAAGTGATTGCTCAGGGGAACTATAATGAATTCCCTGAGCCCCAGTGCTGTGAAGAGCCATTATCTGGATGAATGTGGCTAAATAACACCCTTGGATTTTTAGAGTAACATCTGTCCAAACAAAGGCAACCTTTCCCCTGCTCAGATGTGCCAGCTTCCTCTTGGAGCCTGCTGCAGGCGTGAGAAGATACCCAGGCTTATGTGAGCTTCACAGACACTGAGATTCATGCACAGTGCAGAGTGAGTGGAAGACGGGGAGAAGCTTTGTGGAATGGCCAAGTGAGCCAACCTCATAGTACAGGGCATCATCCACTTTGCAGTTCTTAATGATCTAATCTCTTTCCCTGCAAACCCAGAGTTTGAGCATGGTCACTTGTCAGTTGTGAATGAAATGTTTAAGGGGCAGCATGAGTTTAAAAGTAAGTGATGGAGTGTACAGATCCTGTGTAGTGGCTGCTAGGGAAGAGGTTAACGCCATCCCTTTGGCCTGGTGGAAATATACAGTTGCCTGCCTTCATGTACAAGATATTTCAGGGTTGGGCTTTCTCAACTTCTCGCAAACGAATCTTCCTTAAATACATTAAATGCCGCATAGACTACTGCACTGATTCCCACTGCACCTCCTATGAATCACTGTGGGAACTGTTGCAAAAGATTTTGGGGTGCATCTGAAGAGGAGGTGAATGCTTTGTAAATCAAGCATGTTTCCTCTAAGAGTCTGCACTACCATCTATCTCAGTCTTTGTATTAGGAACATGGCCCTTAAAAAGAAATATAATAGTTTTATTTGAAGTACTAGATTACATTTACTATGGGAATGTTGCACTCTCAGGTCCTACTGAGCTCTTGTTTTCATATCTTCTACTATCCTCTAAATCAGCTCAGAATATATCCCTGCCCTTGAACTAGGGAGCAGAGAGATTACCTTTCTTAAAGACTAGTATTAGTTTATTTTGGTTTCTAATCCACAAAAAAAGGCCTCTACCTTGAGCTCCAGGGACCAGATTTTTATAGGTATGCAGGGACCTAAAAGTACAGATTAGTGGCTTTTTCCAAAGCAACCAATAGAAGCTAGGAGCCTAGATGCTTTTGGAAATCCCAATAGGTGCCTAGAGATATCTTTAGGTCCCTAAATACTTTACAAATCTGACCCTGGGTATATTTGTCAAAAATAAAAAACTAAAATCTCATGAAAAGATGAAGCCAGCAGACCAGGGAGACCTGAGACCAGAAAAATAATTTGTTAAAGGGTAAATCGAAATCCAACTAGTACCGCTTATGACAGCTGCCACTCCTCATTACTGATCTCTAAAGCCTGGGTAACGGGATGGCCCTGAAGACTGGTTGGTTTGGGCTCTTTCAGACTGAAAGGATGCGTAGATTCCAAAGCTAAGAGAAGTGTCTTCTGAGTAGCTCCCTCTCAGCGTAGGTCCACGCTGCACACTCCTCATAGAGGCGAGTGGAGTACATACATTGTGCCCTAAAACACACATAAATAGCACAGTAGACAGTGAGGCACTTCTTCGATGAATAAAGACAGCCTGAACCCTGTAGATATATACTCTACATGGTTCTCTGTGCTTTCCTTTGTCTACACGGCTGTTTTTAGGGCACTGCTGTAACCTTTCCCCACTGCAGGGAAGGGTCCTGGTAATAGGGCATTGCTGGGGTTTTCCATACTGCCTCCTACCTTGTCACGGCCTTTAACAGATGTGCAGCTACATACCGCAGTGTGAATACAGCTTACTTTTCACTGCTGTACATAGCTACGCCTATCCTACCCGCCACCACCAGTAGTTTTCAAACTTTTTTCCTTAGGACCCAGTTGAAAAAAATAATTTATGGCCGTGACCCAACAATGACATCTTTCAGCGATGCTTTCTAGTCTTTCAGTGGCAGCAGCAGGGGTCGCCACGACCCAGCACCTGAGGGTCTGGGATCCAGTACTGCGTCCCGACCCGTGGCAGATGTATGCTTACATTGGAGCTGGAGGTGGTAATTTGCAGCTCGAGCAGACATACCCAGACTAGCTTTGATCAAGCTGGCATGCTAAAAACGGAAGAGTAGTGAGAGCTGCATGGCTAGCTGTCCTGTTTAGGATCCTGTTTGAGATCCTATAGGACCACTCAGCCCATTTCTTATGTTGCCACTCCACACTTCTGTTTTTAGTCTGCTAACTCGATCAGCATGGGTATCTCTACTGGAGTCGTAAATTATACTTTCCACGTGTGGGGCAGACATACCCCTATGCTGAGGGGGATCCAGCTCGAGTAACTCAACAGATCCCAGCTGTTTTAGTAAGGTTTGGGTAGGGGGGAAGAGAGCGTATTTTCAGGTGCACTTTGTGCACACAAATTAAGCACTCTTGCCTGCTTATTTTTGTGCATACAACAGCCCACGTGAACTTCTGAAAACATGAGCCATAAGGCTGCATTTTCAAAGGGGACTGCAAAGGATGCATCGCGCATCTGCACCTGACTGGAGAAATGTCAGTCCTGATGCGGGAGCACCCAGAAAGAACTCAGGTCACCCGCCCTTCACATTTCAGATTCAGTTTGTGCGGCTGGACAGTCAGAGAGGAAAACTTCTTTTTACTTGTGAACTGAGCTTGTAAACCTGCACATGAAACTGCCATGCCTACTGAAGTCAGTGAGAGTCTTGGACTTCAGCTGGTTTTGGAACAGGCCAGGAGAACCAGTAAGCATGGGAATAAAGTTACATTTCATAAAAGAATGGAAGTTTATGGGTAATTATGGGCACAACTACTGGGCGAGATGCTTGTGAGGGTTTTCTGAGTGGATTCAAGTCTTTTGAAGAGTTTTAGAAGAAGGACGGAGAGAGAAAATGAAGAAGACATCCCCTAGCAGTCCTGGTCACAGGAGCTCTCCTCAGACCAGATCAGTATGAGAGATATCCCCCCAGCCCCTTAGGCCTGCATGTGTCAGAGGAAGTTGACCTTAGACTCCTTCATCTTGAGTAAAGCTTCACCCTAGCCATGGATAATTTGGTTTAGGTTTGCCTGGGTCCTATATTTATTCCCACAGTACTCTGTTAAAGACTCATGTGGTACAGTTCCATCTCAGTGAGGGGAAATGAAATCCAAGGCTGCTGGGTTTGTCTCAGATCACTTTCCTGGCTGCTGACGCAGTCTTTTAGGTAACAGTTTTCATTGACTCCTAGTTCCACAGGGTCCTCCATGCTAGCACTCTGCAGTCCTCTGGGAGCGGCTGTGATGGGATGTTGAGGCATCAGAGAGGCACTAAAGTCTGGCACTAATCCAGGGACTACCAATGGGTGCATCTACACTTAGAAATTAAGTCAACTTAAGCTGCTCCTTAAGACAAATTAAGGAAAAGTTAGTTCGAATTAATAACACCTTGTTTTAATTCGAACTAGTGCTTAAGTCAACTCTATTAAGGCAGAAAACTGGCTAAGGCCAGCAGTTAGGCAGGTTCAAGTCTGGGGAAGGTGTACATCATGCAGGTAGTTAGATGACTAGTTACCTAATCTATATACACAAAGGATAGTTGCATACATAGATTCAGGTATTAAGATGCACTGATGTGTGTGAGCAAAATTAGAGGCCCAATTTTAGAGTCCTGGTCTAAGATTCTGATACCCTGTACTCAGATTGACTGAGACCATACTCCATGAATAGTTCCAATGTACTCAGTGGGACCATTTACAGAATAGGATACTACTCAGTGTGATCAGAACCTGACCTTAAATGAACTGTTCCAGACTAACCGGGGGGCTGGCTGAGCACTGCTAAAATTATTATTGAAGTAAAGAATTTGACAAAGAAACAAAACAAATCAGCTGAATAACGTGTTTGAAGAACAGCATCCATCGATATCAATAACAAAATGAAAACCCCTTAAAGAAAAATAATTAATTTTTCATAATTTAAAGAGATAATTTGCATCTCACTCTTGTTTATATTAAACTCTTTGAAGCTTAAAACCAAAAGCTTTCTCCTTTCTGATTGGTTTACTTGTAGCATATGAATGCACATGGGTTTATTTTTGCAGGGTTGGTCTCACTGCTGGGAGTGAGAAGGAGGGTTATTTATCATTTGAGCATGGATACACTATCCAAGAGATCTGGCTCTGTGATCTGGCTCATGAGATGTGATCTTGCAAACACTTAGTCGTGTGTAACTTCATTTCAAGGGAGTAGTCCCATTCTCTCTGCTACAACAGAATTACTATTATTATTCTGAGCTGAGACATTCTCTGAGCATGTTTTACCAGCATTTATTAGTTAGTCACATTAGCAAATTTACCTTGAGCATGCATGTACTTTAAAAGGAATGGTATTAAATTGGGCATCTAATTTCCTTGTGCACCTTCAAAAATCCCAGCCTTAAATTACAAAGACCAGGCTGATTTAATACAAACTTAATGTGCATAAATAATTCTGAAATAAATGTTTACCAGAAAATTAGAATATACTGAAGTCTAATAGGAACAGGTGAATGCAATCCTGAGATCCTGTATTTGGTGTAGGAGCAGCCATTTATTTTAAAGGAAGCTGGTTCTTGTTTTGCGATGCTCACCTTTGGGTAAAATAGAAAGACAACAGAGTCCTGTGGCACTTTTAAAGACTAACAGATTTATTTATCGCATGAGCTTTCAAAGCGTCTGACGAAGTGGGATTTTCTCCCATGAAAGCTCATGCGATAAATAAATCTGTTAGTCTTTAAAAGTGCCACAGGACTCTGTTGTCTTTCTACACTAGACTAACACAGCTACCCCTTTGGAATTTGGGGAAAATAGTTAGCAGTTGGTGGCTTTGAAGCTGGCATTTTTGCTCAGGCTGTGCTTTGAAGAAAAGCAAACAAGAAATGGAGAGAAAATGGCCAGGAAAATGATACACCTGCTAATATCTGACTGAGAGGTTAAAGGTGTGTGTTTTACCCACGATCTGAGGTCTCTTCATACAGCTTTCTCCTCTGCCTGAGACTGCCCAATGCCCAACTCACTGTCATTAGAGCAGGCAGATGATCATCTCCATAATGATGCCATTCACAGCTGATCATCTTGGATTGAAAATGAACTGTCGCTGCTCTGGCTTCCGCCTTTGTGGCATAGCAACGAGGGCAGAAAGTCAATTAATTACCTTCTTGCTGGAATCCAGAGGTCCTTTCGTTTCAGCTCAGTCGAGTGTGTAATGGAAAAAGAGAACGAAGCAGACTGCATCTGGCCAACAGGGAATTGCATGACAAAGTGAAAGATGAGCTATGGGAAAAGAGGAGAGGGAGGGGCAGTGGGGACAAACCTGCTTCTATGAGTTCATTACAAAATAAGATGGTACTGATTACTTTATTATTGTCTTATTTTCTGAGACCATTGTCTCCTTATCTCTTTCTGATTCTGCAGAGGTCTGGAACAATTCCCTGATTTCTCTGCTTTGCTTCACTGAAGTGCTTTGGAGAGGGCTCCCACAATGATGCTGCTCACCTTTTATCTATTGTAGCCTTTGTAAGTTACGCATAGCGGCTGACAGTCAACAGTGCCACAGATGTGGCACTTGGCCTGACATTCCACTCTGTTGCCTTAAAAGCTATGATAGGTGATCTTCAGAGTTGGCCACCTTAATATTCTTTCAGGTGCCTTTTCAGAGCCAGAGAGAACAGTATTGCAGCCCCCACAAAAATCCATCAATGGGATAGACAGAGGGATCAGAACACAACTAGAAAACTGTCTCTTACCCTCTTTGTTGATACTACGCATGAATGAAAAGCTGGGAGAATGGCAACAGGTTTAGAATGGACTCCCAGGTATGTTGCTGCATATCACTGTTCATCTTTAAAGGATCCATTTTTGTGTTTGCACTTATCCTGGGTCTTACGCCAAGCACCGATGTTATAGCCATCTATCTAAGTACATACACAGAGTATCAGTTACCGAAGATGATCCATCAGGGGCAAAACTGAGCTCTATAGGAAGAGGCCAGAGCGGGATGAGAGAAATTGTTTGAACTCTACTACATACAACTGTATTGGAATATAATTGTGAGCTGTTTTGTAATGCAGCTGGTGCTTCCACAAGTCTTCAGTCTAGTGTGGACAGGGTTTGTATGGGGTGGGGGTGGGGAGGGGGGAGTTGCACATGTGTGTAAGCAAAGCACATAACAGCATTGGACTGTAATCCTATGTTTAGTTCCAGACATGGTCACAAGCTGTTGAACATACTGGAGCTGAGGGCGAAGGAGATTAGAGAGTGTGTGTAGCAACAATTTATGATGGAGACTGAGAAGTTCCGTAGTGTTCTGTGATATTCAGCAGGTTCTGTACATCCCTCTCTTAGCTTCCCCCTAAACGTTCTTCTACCCCAAATACACCTACTTTCTCTAGAGATGATCAAGAAAAGAGAGACATGTTTGGTGAAAAATGTCTAAAATAACATAAAATGTTTCAATCAGCATTTTTGTATGGAAAAATTTCTGTTGGCTTCAGTGGGATGACTCACATGCTTCAAATTAAGCACGTGCTTAAGTGCATTGGTGGGTCAAGGCCAGAGTGCTCACTATCCTGTAGGATCACGCAGATAATGCAGCAACAGAACCAAGCCACAGGACTGAAGTGCAGGTGCTTTCTGTCAGAAGCTACCTGTGAACCTTTGGCTTCATTCTAGCACTGTCCCCTTGTACAGAACTTTTCATATCTTGGTCTAGTGAAGTGAGGTCTTACAATCAACTTCATGCATTTCCCTGTTTGTCTGCCTATCTGTTACGCAATAACTGTTGAACGCTGCATCTGATGAATCCCAAAAGTTTGGAGAATGTTCTGGGCATCAGTGGGCAGAGCCCTATTGATTTTTGGTGGAAATCAGGAAAAGGGGGACACACACAACACCTCTGCCATCTGGTTAGCAGAGCTAGCAGCTTCAGCCTCCTCTATAATTGTCTATCAGAGAACCAGGTGATGTCAGCTAATAATGCCTTCTGGCATAAGGATACCTCCCATTTCAACTCTGCCCGTTGTCCCTCTACACTTGAAAAATGTTGCCACCCGCAGTAACCTGCCTTCCTGGCAGAAAGAAAAGAAATAGCAGTGGAGACAAGTGAGGGGGGGGTGTGTGCAGAAGGAGCCTCTAGCATACAGGGAAAAGGAAGGAATGGGGTGACACACAGCCTCTGGCATGAGGGTGGGGAAATGGGGGACAAAGGTATGAAAAAGGGAAACGTTGAGCCTCTGTCATATGGCAGGAGAGGTACATGGAGCCATATCGAGGAAAAGGAGCGTGGAAACAAGGGGATAATGAGGCACTACACAGAGCCCCTGGCCGGGGGAAGAGAAAGGGGGACAATGGTATGGGGTAAGGGAAGGTTGGGGACACATGGGAATGTACACAGAGCCCCTTTCGTGGTGGGGATTTGAGGAATGGAAGGGCACGGGCAGAAAAATGAAAGTGTGTTTTAACTCTAATGTGGTTTCTGTATAGATCTTTACACTGCAGCTGTGGCTTAAAGATGAGAGAAACAGTCCAAACCAGAACAAGACGGGCTGGTTCAATAGCAGAAATGCTGTGGGACTAGGCATTAGAGATGGCAAAGCCCTGTTCGGTATCTGGGCCATCTCAGTGGCACTGTAGGATTATTCTTTGTACAATGGAAACAACTTGGAGCAGGGACGGTCTTTTTGTTCTGCGTTCGTGCCACATGTGGAGTAATGGGGCCCTGCCCATGACTGCGGCTAGTAAGGGTTACTGAAAAACAAACAATAATAGGATGTGTGCTTAGGTGCTATTGCTGAATAAGACACTAAAAGACACTAGAGAAAAAGATCAGACCATGAGTTTCCTTCCCTTTGGTTTTGCTGCTGGACGGGGAGATCTGGATGGCTTTTTGTTTTCTCACTGCCGAAAAGGAGATAGCGTTTCTGAGCTTTTGTGCACAGGGTGGATGAATTACATATATCCATTCAGGATGATGGCTCCTGTGCCTAGAAGGGGCTCAGATTCCTCAGTAGGTCCCTGAAATATTAGTGAATCTGGGCTCCATTTAGCCTTAAAGCACTATGTTCACCATGGGCCCATGGGGCTGTTGTGTCTTTTCTTTCTGTTTATACAACAATCAGCAATACGAAGAAATCATATGGACAGAGCTGAGTGCCAAGTAACCTTGTTTGCTTTCCCTACACAAACACACCAGGCCCAGCTCTGTTTCTGCTCTGTGACAGGTTTCTGGCAACTTTTAAAATACAGAGCATGATGAGCACAAACTATTTAGAGGGATACCATCTTATTCCTGTACACCATGAGGTCCCAATGCTGTGTGTTTCGTTGCTGCTGTTTAAAAAACAGCCTTGAGAAAAGAGCTGGGAGTGGATATAAACAACAGCAACATGATTCCTCCCATCATCCACTCACCTTAAATTGCAGGAGGGAAGAAGATGAAAGAAAAGCAGCATGGAGAGAAAAAAAACAAACAGATTGATCTTCCGTGCAGAGCAACTTTTTCTTGTTAATGGAGTCTCCCTCCCAATCCAACCCATGTGAGGCCATTGGCATGGTCAACAGATGGATCTATGGTTGCAAACATACAGCTGAGCCCCGGTGAGCCTCATGCATCAATGGTATTTACAGTAGCCATGTGTTTGCTAGCTACAGTGGAGGACATGGAAAAGATAAAAGCGATGGCCTGGGACATAGGGAAAATACAGAGCGCTGTTCCATCACTGCTAAGGTGAGCTGTGCGCTCATTTGGGTTTAAGGACCAGACAAAGGAAAGGCCAATGAAACACACTGCTCCAACTAACTAAACGCAAACAGAGATTTTCATGCTGAAGGAACACAATATTAAGAGAGAGGGCTCACGATCCAGGGATTAAAGGCTAGGAAGGATGGTTTTGTAAATAAGGCACAATACGGGGGCTCCAAAATTCTTGGTACAATCACTTACTCAAGCACAGGATATCTGTGTGATTCTAGGCAGCTAACTAGGGCCAGAGGCTAAGCCTCAGCAGCTCTTGTAGAAGTCCGAGGCAGCTGTGAGTACTTAACACTAGAGATAATCAGGCCCTTCAACCTCTCTGCCTCTCTGCCCATTTGTGAAATGAGAATTATGATATTCTACACGTGTTGCGAGGATGAATTAATTAATCTTTGCCAAATGCTCAGAGGTTACAGTGTTGTGGACTATAAAACTGCCTCAATAAAGAGAAAACACAGGGTAAGGGTCAGGAGAGTAAGATTCTGTTCCTGTTTCTTCTGCTGATTTGTTGCTGTCTTGGGGTACGTCCACACTGGATCCTTATGTCAACTTAAGGAAGGTTAAGTCGACCTACAGACTCCTGCGTCCACATTGGGCTTTTATTAAGTCGACTTTAGCGCTTCCTTAAGTCATCTTAATAACACCACCTCTTAAGGCTAGCTACAACAAGGTTATGTGCACAGGGTGCTGTTTTCCTGTTGCTTAAACTAAGTATGGTAAAGGCACAGGAATCACCCTCCCACAACACTTACATATGGTCTATCAAGTTCTCTAGCCTTTCTCAGGGAGCGGGCAGCACCGCAACAGATGCTTCAAAGAAATCCCTCATGTAATGTGCCAACTGTGCCATCCAATACTAGGGGAGGAAATTTCTTTCCAAGCCCTGCTGGTGAGCACTACATGCTGCGAATCATGATACTTGATTGCCCTTGTGTTTGTTATCCTGAATAGTGTAATGACAGCTGATATTCTTTGTCATCTTGCTAAAATATCTCCATGGTTAATGTCCCATGGCAATGTTTTTCAAGTTAATTATTGCATTAAAAAGGTATTTATCTTTATATATTTCTAATAGTTTTTGCCCAGTTAATTTCATTGCGTGCCCCTTGTTATTGTCTTTATGGGAAAGAATAAGTACAGAAGTGCCCACCAGACTTTCTGGAAACCATGCACCACATTGAACATAGAGACAAAAGCTTTTTCCTGCATGGTTCATTCTTCCCTCTGATTTTGCAGTAAAGTCATAATGGTGAGTTTGTGAAATCCCAACTCACAACTAGTTCAGTGTGGGAGCTCCTTTGCAGTGTCAAAAGCACAGAAGTGGGATTTCCCTCTTCTGTTTGATCGGGCAAACTGGATTAAACTGTACCCAACTATATCTTAACTTTGTAATGGTTTCTTCATACTACACAATAAGAACCATCCCTTGGCAGTGTAAAGTGATTTCCTTTATTGTTTTATTTGTTTAGAACTTAGAATATGGTCAATACCCTAAGCCCATATGCTGTGATTGGATCCATAGTCCATTTTCCAACATGTGCAAGGGTCCACACTAATGAGTCTGACTGCAGCCTTGGAGTAAATCTACTGTTTAATTGCAGTGAAGATCATATAGTTGGTCACAGGCAGGCTGATCCCCCAAACTACTGAGCACCTTCTTCTGAGTGTAGAGTGCCCCCCAAGACTTATGATCATTGATTTGCACAGTTTTTTCCTGTGCATGCAATAATGACAATTGCTGGGGTCATGTCACTAGGTTTCCATTTAAGAATGGCAATGTTTAAGGAATCTTTCCATGAAAAAGCTATTGTTAGATTAGGGGATGACAAATTCAGTATGAATTTCCTCCAGGATCATCACCATCCAGCTGCAGAGAGACTGAGACTTAACAACCACCAAGGAAGACTTTATATTTTTCTGTTTGCTACAGCCAGCAGCGGAAAGCAGCACAATATTTACAGAGTTGCGCTGGCCTGCCAGCTGCTTTTTGATTTAGATTGGACAGCAAGCTAGAGGCACAGATTCATAGAATCATAGAATAATAGGGATGGAAGGGACCTCATGAGGTCATCAAGTCCAACCCCCTGCTAAAAAGCAGGACCACTCCCACTAAATCACCCCAGCCAGGGTTTTGTCTAACCAGGCCTTAAAAATCTCCAAAGATGGAGATTCTACCACCTCCCTAGGTAACCCATTCCAATGCTTCACCACCCTCCTAGTGAGAAAGTTTTTCCTAATATCCAACCTCGACCTCCCCAGCTGTAATTTGAAACCATTGCTCCTTGTTCTGTCCTCTGTTACCATCGAGAACAGCCTACCTCCCTCCTCTTTGGAGCAACCCTTCAAGTAGTTGAAGGTTGCTATCAAATCTTCTCTCAGTCTTCCCTTCTGTAGACTAAATAAGCCTAGTTCCTTCAGTCTCTCCTCATACGTCATGTGCCCCAGCCCCCTAATCATTTTCATTGCCCTCCACTGGATTTTTTCTAATTTGTCCACGTCCTTTCTGTAGTGGGGAGCCCAAAACTGGACACAGTATTCCAGATGTGGCCTGACCAGTGCCGAATAGAGGGGAATAATCACATCCCTTGATCAGCTGGCAATACTCCTACTGATGCAGCCTAATATGCCATTGGCCTTTTTGGCAACAAGGGAACACTGTTGGCTCATATTCATCTTCCCATCCACCATAATCCCCAGGTCCTTTTCTACAGTGCTGCTACTTAGCCGATTGGTCCCCAGCCTGTAGCAGTGCATGGGATTTTTCTGTCCTAAGTGCAGGACTTTGCACCTGTCTTTGTTGAACCTCATGAGGTTTCTTTCGGGCCAGTGTTCCAATTTGTCTAAGTCTCCCTGGATCCTGTCCATGCCTTCCAGAGAATCTACCATTCCCCCCAGCTTGGTGTCATCCGCGAACTTGCTAAGCACGCAGTCTATCCCATCATCAAGATCATTAATTAGGATGTTGAACAGAACCGGCCCTAGGACCGACCTCTGGGGCACTCCACTCATTACCAGTTGCCAACCAGACATCGAGCCATTGATTCCTACCCGCTGAGCCCGTTGATCTAGCCAGTTTTCTATCCACCTTACAATCCACTCGTCCAACCCATACTTCCTTAACTTGCCGACGAGAATGTTGTGGGAAACCATATCAAAAGCCTTGCTAAAGTTGAGGTATACCATATCAATGGCTCTTCCCGCATCCACAAATCCAGTCATGTCATCATCATAGAAGGAAATCAGGTTGGTCAGGCACGATTTGCCCTTGGTGAATCCATGTTGACTGTTCCTGATCACTCTATTTTTCTCCAGGTGTTTCAGGATGGATTCTTTGAGGATCTGCTCCATGATTTTCCCAGGGATCGAGGTGAGGCTGACTGGTCTGTAGTTCCCCGGATCCTCATTTTTCCCCTTCTTGAAGGTAGGTACTAGATTTACCTTATTCCAGTCCTCCGAGACCTCCCCTGTTCGCCACGAGTTCTCAAAGATAATGGCCAGCGGCTTTGCAATCACTTCAGCCAACTCCCTCAGCACCCTTGGATGCAGTTCATCATGGACTTGTGCACATCCAATTTCTTTAAGTAGTCCCTAGCCTGACTTTACATCACCGAGGGCCACTCTTCTCTCCATTCTGTGTTACCCCGTGTAGTAGCCTGGGAGCTGGCCCTCCCTGTGAAGACTGAAGTAAAAAAAGCATTGAGTACTTCAGCCTTGCTGAGCCTGATTCCTCGGCTTTTTAGTTATGATCCTGTGACATACCCATTAGCATATCTAGCATATTTTATGGGCCTAATTTTCATCCTGGCCTCTGCAAGTTCTCTGCTGATGGCTGTGCAGGCACAAATAATTGATGGTGCTTGAAAATTGTGAATCAAAAAACCAAAGGCAAGATTGTTCAAATCTGTCCCTATAAATAGCAGCATCTTTACTGAGTCACAAGTTCAGGTGGTTTCAGTCACCCCTATAAACTGGCAAGGAGGTTTCAGAGGTTTCCTGCAGCTGTTTACAAATGGGACGTCATCAATTCAGTTTTGTGCAGGAGAAATGGAGCTCATCCAGTTCTGACAGTCTTGATAACTGACTGGAATATATTGATCAGATTACAGAATCTGAGCAGAAAGCAAAGAATACTGAGTTTTTAATTTGAATGTTGAAGTGTTTAAATATTACCAAGCATACATATGCTATGCTTTTCACTCTACCCTCAAAATGACACTGTAATTGTTTCCTAGGAAATATACTGTGTACTACTCAAGGCATAAATATGAATATTTTATTTAAATGCTCATTTGATTTGACAGTGATGAAGCTTTATGTATGTTGTCAATGAAAACCCTATTAACAGGAACCCAATACATGGGGAAAAGGCCATTTTCACAGTGAGCTTGGGACTCTGGTCTCACAAACACCAGCAGTTATTTCCTCCTTTTCATTTCGACAGGAAAGTCAAGGACAGAATTAAATTTAATTCCTGCCTAATGGATATATCTCCTAGGGCATGTTTTAGTTTTATTTTCTTTTTCTGGAAAATCTTACTTTGTTACTTTGTTGTTCATAGTGATTTGTTTGTTTGGTATATGAAGTTCCCAGAGATACATGGGAAGTTTCGTTCCTTCAGAGAAATATTGAAAAGTGTTTAAAAAAAATTACGAGGCCAAATCTAAGAGGTTACTCAGTTTTTACTTATTCCTTACTCAAGCAGAATTCCTGCCAGGCCAAATCCTCAGAGGCTTTGATCTAAATCTGTGAAGCCTTTAATTATACATGTGTTATATCTTTGTTGTACCTGTACTGTCCCTTTAAATCTTAATAATTCTGCTGTCTCCAGAGTCAAGAAGGCATTTGTGGTCAGTTGTCTATTAGCCAGGATGGTTAGGGATGCATCCCCATGCTCTGAATGTCCTTAAACCTCTGTCTGCCAGAAGCTGGGACTGGATAATTTGGGATTGATCACTTCATAATAGTTCTGCTCTGTTCATTACTTCTGAAGCATCTGGCACTAACCATTGTCTGAAGACATGATATTGGACTAAATCTGTGGTCTTCAACCTTTTTAGGATCGGCACCCAGTTTTTCAATATTTTCACATTTGCAGTAAGTTTACCACCTACCTACATAAATTGTTACTTTTTATAAATTGCCACTGTCGTTAAATTAATTGTTACATTGTCGTACTGTTAATCGTTAAATAATTTTCAATTTATTTAAATTTTAAACTCAGATATTTTAAATAGGATATCAAACAAATTTCATTCAAACAAAATTTATTCATTATTCATACAAACTTATTATTCATACAAATATGAAATTATATTAAAATAATTTGTTTCTTATTTTTTGTTTCATTTTTAATGCGACATTTGTGCTTGGTGCCCTTTAACCAGAGATTCAATGTCAGGCTTTAAAGTCAATAGAGTCAGACGAAGATCTCCTCTTTTTACTGCGTCCAAGCAATTTCTTTCTTTTTTAAAAAGACAATTGACTGCACTGAAACCCAATTCAACTAGATATGAAGTTGGGAAAACTAACAGCCAGATGAGCGTGGCCATTATCTCTTTCCTTCATTTTTGTAGCACTCACGAAAAAATCACAAAACGCCCACTAGTGGGCAGTATCACCTGGGTTGAAGACCACTGGGCTAGATGGACCACTGATCTGAGCCAATATGGCCTCCCTCACATTCTGTGCAGATTGTTAAAAGAAGACACACACCATGTACTCTTTCTCATGGAGATTTTACTTTTGTTTTTTCTTGTTAAGCTATTGTCTTAATCTAAAATAATATGCTGATTGCAGGTGTCTATTAGCTCTTTGTTTCTGGAAAACCATAGGCTGATGGATTTGTTTGTCCTGATGGCATGGCTCTAACCAATCACAGAGTGGTTCTACTGTAAACAACACTTGTACTGCTCCATGTTAATGTTATGCTGATGAAGATTTATTCATAATAGAAGTTTGAATTTATTTCAGTTGTTATTACACATTTCTATGCTCTATAGTAGTATATGAAGGACAATGGTACCTATCTCTTTTGGTGAGATTCAGGTACAATGTGTTCCTGATGGAAACTCTCAGTTCTTTCACAGTCTCTTTATCCCATAATCTGTAATGCTAATAAAATAACTTGTCATACAAATACATGTGCCCTCAAGTTCAACCATAATTTTTTATAGCAGAGTTAAAAAAATTACTGGTTAACAGACGGTCTAGCCAAATGAAGAGACATACAATAGAATTTCACAGTGCTACTTTCTCTTAATACTGAGACTTTTAATACATTTATACAGGAATTATGCAGATATAGTTGGTGACTGTTGCTGACGCCCTTCTCCCTCTCCACCCAGCCCAAAACAGCCTGATATATCAGTGTATTTTCCTTTCCTACCCTCTTGAAATTCCCAGCTCTGTTCAGAGCTATTAACCAGGTCACAAAGGCTTGTCCCAATCCAGCAGTTTACCTAATTGCCTTTTTATAGTGTATTGTGCAACTCTTTATTATCCTGTCAGAATTTCCCTCCAAGGCTTCTGTGGCGGTGGGGGAATGGGATGTGGAGGAGGGAGGAGAAAGAACTGGAATGAATTTCCATACTGTACAGCCACTCATGTCTGAAAGCTTAGAACAAGAAGGTGCATGTTTACAATACCAGAGGGATGGCTATATACTGTACAATATATGGCTCTAATTTTTATCAGTGGATTTGTAAATCTTTGCCATTCCTGACCTCTGGGATCTAATCTACACCCATATATAAACACAGATCTAATTATTGAGTATATTGATGGCGCTTTAGTCAGCAAGGGGTAGCAGTTACCTCATAGTAGTATCTGACATATTACATTTTTGCCCTAGACTCAGACTCATGAGATATTTGTGGTAACCGTAGGGCAAATGTTGACTTTTTTGTGGCAATGTGGTATGCATCTGATTCATATAACTTCAAAACATACCTTCCTATATCTAAGTACAGAATAGATACATGTTACAGGGGAGTTGTATTTTCACTACACATGAATATTATCAATTGCACCTTCAAGAACCCACAGTTCTTACTGGTCATGGGTCCCTCACCCATGGAGCACATCAAGCCACTAAAATGAAATCAAAGCAAAACTCATCATTTCAACTGAAAACTTATACATACCTTTGGATCTTGCACTGCTTCTTCACCCACCCTCCCTTTCACTCATTGGAGTTTGGGATGTGCAAGGAATTTGGAATTAACTTTCCAGAGCATTTATTTGACTGGAGAAATTGCAGCAGGATTAGCCCCTAAATGGAACACACATAACCAAAGCCAGGGTGCTGGGGTCTAATTTTTTCACCACCAAAATCTCTTGTGTGTTGCCCTGGGAACAGGTTGGATGTATGATCACACCGTGAACTTTCAGATACAGATCTCCAAGCTTTCTACAGGCGTTAATTTGGGCTCACAGTACCCTTTTGTGTTAATGCCATTATAATGTCCATTTTCCAGAGTAATAAACTGAGGCAGAAAGCAAAAGAATTGCCCAACACCCCCTTCTCTCATAGACACCCTTTAAAAATGTGGAACATTGTTGGTAGCAATCTGGGCCTGATTCAAAACCAACCGAAACCAGTAGGGAGACTCCCACTGACTTTGCAGGGTAGGTTTTTCCAGTTTCCCATCCTGAGGAAGGATCGCTTCCAGCTGAGATCTCATCTGTAGGGCAATTGTGCAGGTCACCTGAGGAGACTCAGAGCAGCTGCAGTGAGAAATCCTACTTGTGTGGGCTCCTCTGCCCCCACCACCCTTCCTATTCCCCTTCAAGGATTTTTAGTCACAAAGAGCCTTTTCCCCAGGTTACTAATTCAACTGCAAATCGCACAGTGCCTGGGCTGTGGAGATAAGAGCAAGTGTATTTAACCCTTGGAAGGCTTTGGAAGGCAGGTCCATGCGGTTAGACTGGCCAGGCTCAGAGAGAACAGCAGACAAGCTGGCCAGCCTCGGTTAAGCCTTTTCTTTAGGAACAGCCACCCCCCGACTTGGGAAAGCAGATGCACTTTCCAGGTGGTGGGAAGGAGGGCCATTCCCGTCAGTTCCTGGGGTGACTTCGGCTATAGGAAACGCCCAGCCCTTTGCTGTTATCCAGACACGTGAAGCATAAAAATCAAGGGAAACCCTTGTCTTTGTGAAGCAGGGTCTGCTATTTGCTCTGCTGTAGCTCCAGTCTGTAATTGTTTGCTGAGCAAACCTACTCCCGAGACCTGCTAACCTTTGCACAGTGTTTGGATGTAACACCCTGGCTGGGGATAATGGGGGGGGGGGGGGCGTGAGTGACGTAGCGCTCTCTCTCTCTCTCTCTCTCTCTCTCTCTCTCTCTCTCTCTCTCTCTCTCCCTCTCTGCTGTCCCCGATCCTCATCCATTCCCCACCTTTTAATGGAATAATGTACTGCCGGCGAAGATGGAGAGAAGCATAGGTAAGAAAAGAACTATTTTTCTCTTTCTTTCTTTCTTTCTTTCTTTCTTTCTTTCTTTCTTTCTTTCTTTCTTTCTTTCTTTCTTTCTTTCTTTCTTTCT
>ML685852.1:7941430-7953376 GCA_007922175.1 Pelusios castaneus | reverse complement strand
TCTTTCTTTCTTTCTTTCTTTCTTTCTTTCTTTCTTTCTTTCTTTCTCAGTCCAGTACTCTCTTGAATCCATTCTTCAGACCATGGCAAAAGTTTAGGGTAGATTTTTGCAGAACCCCACTGAGGGAAGCTGCTGGGGAAACTCTTCATTCCGGCACACACACAAAGTAGAGAGGAGAAAGTTTCTTTCTGATGGAAGAATTGGCAGGTACGGGCTGGAGGTGGGGTAAGGAGTGGGGAGGAAGAATCCTTTTTATTCTGGATTGCTGTAAATAGGGTCTTTTCCCTCAGGGGACGTATTGCTTGTCTGTTAGATCGTTTCTTCTTTTTCGATTGCATTCAGTGTCAAACTGCCTTTTAAAATCGTTTGCTGTTGGTGCGGAATTGAACAGTGGAAGACGGATTCCCTTTCAGGAGGATGGGGAAGGATCTAAAAAATGCAGTTAGCTGGTGACTGGCTTTAGACTGAGTTTGTTTGTTTTTAATTCAGATCGGTTTCGGAGTGAAAAGTAAATGAAAAGTTTTCAGGGGGAGGGGTGGGATGTTTGATTCGAGGGAGCCGGGCGTCCTTCGCTCCTCACGGTGCCCAGGCGGGCGTCCAAGCGGCAGTTCCAGCCTCTAGGACTCCGAAGCCGCCTGGCGCGGCTGGAACCGGAGCTGAGCGATGCTGCCGCCGTTACCCTGGTTATTGTTCCCCGGTAACGATGCCGAGGCGCGAGTTCGTGCCCTGGACCAGCCCCCGGGAGCCACGCCGCGGGGATCGGGGCCGGCGCTCGGGGGGGCAAACTGTCTCAGACTGGGAGGCTGATGGGGTGGTGCCCGAACTCTCGGCGCTGGGAGAGAGGCGGGTCTGCTGGCGCTGGGATACAGCCTGGCTCCGGTGAAGTCGGGGGGAGTTTTGCCGGAGGGGGCGAGGGAGGGTCGCTGAGACAAAGGCCGGGCTGGGGGACCCGCTCTGATAGTTCGGCATCTCGTCTCGCCAGCCAGTGCTCGGGACACACGGGAGCATCCTCCAGTGGCCCCAACACGCGTGGGTGTTTGGGTCCCATATCGCCCACTGTCCTGTTTTCCCTGCCGGCGTGATCTCTTTAAATCAGGGCCAAGCACCCGAAGACCCGGGCTCAGATAAAGAATCGGTGGGGGGAGCGGAACCGATTTACACTGCCCCCTTCAATTGTCTGAGTCTTCATTTAGCGGTGACCGGGCTTGAGTTCGTCTATTTACCCCCGTGTCTGCCAGGACTGCCCTGGGTCTGGGGTGATGGGAGATGGACAAGGGCTAAGAGCACTGGCTGGGAAAAGTGGGGCTTTCCCCATTTGAAGAACTGGTTAAAGTCCTTAAACGGGGTGTTCATAGAAACTAGCAGCGGGAACCATTCCTAGCCGAAAGGGTCAGGGAGAACAAAGAAGAGGGAAGCCAAAGGTTCGTTTCAACTATCTCCCTTCTTCACAACTGTTTAGTTTCGTCTCTCGGGACAATCGAGAATAAATAGGATCGTTAGTTTTAAGGCTCCCACCGGGGTTGTAAATAATAATTAGTAAGACACAGCTCTTCGGTATAGATTACACGTTTGATATAAAAACCCAAATAGGCTGCTTCTTTTCGTGTACTCTGTTGGACATTACAGACTGGAGGAAGGAGAAAAAGATGTAAAAATCCCATCCCATTACTGGATAATTAATCATTTCTTCCGCTCGTTGATACCCGACCGGGGGAAAAATTGCAGCGAAGTCCAGGGTAGGACGAGAATTTTGTCTGACTGTCAGGTGTTTCTAGCTCTGTGGAAAAGCTCCGGGCTTCCAGTCAATTTCACAAGCGGTTCGTGAAAGTCTTACCAAGTTAACTGGGCTGTGCAATTTGGGGATCAAAGGGCTCAGCGGTGGGCATAGGGCAAACCCTTCCTTGGAAAACACCCCCAGACATACTTTTCCTGCATTTTCGACAACAAATCCCGTCGTTATATGTGTTATAACATATTAAAATCCCGTCAAATGGAAAGAAAAACAAATCTTCCGTTTACTGATAGTGGGGGGGCGGACAGCGATTCATCGATTAGAACACCCCTCACCTGTGATCGGTTCTTGTTGGGGGATTTTCCAAAAGATCAGTATAATTCTTGTTGCCGTTTGATAACTCCATAGCCCCAAATGCATGCTGGATGTTTCTAAATATGGATCAAAAATGGGCAGCGCCTGTCGTTCTCGACCTATTTGTGCAATGATATGTAATAATTCCTTCTCCAAAGCAAAGGCGGAGATGAGCCCTGTTTTGTTAATGCGCCTCACGGCCTTCTTTCTTTTGCAGGGAATCGTTTGCTACAAATAAGCATCCGACTTTTCACTGCGCTGGGGTCTCTTTGACCCTTCGCACCCAGGGCTGCCCAGAAAAGCAGCACAAAGGAACATACCTGCATGGAATTGCAACCGCCAATGCAAAAAACGACAATAAAAGAATCAGTTCCCTGAATTTTGTTGACGATCCAATTAGTGATAGTTCTCATTGGCCCGAATCAGCTACCTTGTAGCCCATTACAACTCCGTTTTAACTGGTTCGTATAATTAAAGGCATCTCAGGAGAAATGAGGCTGCATTTCTCTCGCCGTTTTCCTTTTCATTCTACATCCATTTCCTTTTCTCAGTTCCATCAGATTTGTATTAGTCCCTTATCTTTAATATGTACGTAAGAAAATATTCTGTAGTGTCGACCATTCAGCCCATCTTTAATAAAAAAGTTAGCAACTGAAAATAATTGTTAACGAGAAATCAAATATATATTGAGCCGTGTGAAAGCAGCAAACAGTAAGCGGATTTTTACAGCTTGCATTCAACATCTTATAAAGTAAAATTAAATTAAAAACCCTATTCAGGAGATTATTTACGAAAGAGGAAAGGAAGATGCCATCGCTGGAACAATACTGCTCTAAAATTATGCCTTCCCTTGCAATGGGCACTCTAGATTTCCTTACAGGTACTCCAAATGAAATAACAAAGCGAGGGATTATCTAGTTCTTTATCATATCGGCTTGTCTCTTGGCCAGCCCAGGGAAATATTTTAAATAAAACTAATGAATAATTTTAAGGATGTAGCATTGAAAATAATAACAAGCGTTGGAAAACAAAATTTAAGTAAATGTAATAAAGTGTTATCTAAATGTGCGTTTGTATTGATAGACCTTGGATGATAAGGAGAAAACTGAATTTACTGCCAGGTAGAGAATCTGTGTATACGCAAGTAGAATCTGAATCTAGACATAAATATATGGGCAGGGGGAGGAACCTACACCTATGTAAATATAGAATACACCTATAATTAGAGACTTGATATCTAGATACAAATATATGGGCAAGGGGAGGAACCTACATCTATATAAATATAGAATACACCTATAATTAGAGAATCTATATCTAGAAATAAAACATATGGGCAATAAGAAGGAATCTAACTGGCTGTAGCAGAAGAATATAGGTACTATGAGAAAGCTATGTTTAAAGTAGAGCGAAATACTATATGGACAGTAAGGAGGCATCAGTTTGGGTAGACACAGAAGTATGACATACGTATAACAATGAGGAATCTATAGCTAGCTATAAAATACAGAGTGTATATTTAGCCACTAAATCTACGGGTGTTTCCCGTGTACCTCGTCGGTATACGACACCATTTCGGTGGGGATGGCCCCAGTGCTCTGTCTAAAGGTGGCTCCCAAAACGAACAAAATTTCTAGCAAAATTAACTGCACATAAAACTCCTTGGCGAGACAACTGCCCTCCCACCACCCGATGGGAATTTTCCTTAGGCCCCCGGCACCCCAGGCTGCTCTGCTGGGAAGACAGAGAGCTGCAGGGGAACTGCCCCGTTTCCCTCTCCCTCCGTCTGCAGTGTGCGTGGCAGAGCCTAGAAGGGTGGGTGGTGCTGTGCAATGGGGAGGGGGGAGCAGGGTTTGAGGAGGGCTGTGGTACCTCCCCCAGAAATGCAGCAATCCTCTCCCCTTCCTTCTGATAGATGGGCGCATTGGGATGGAGACGCGGTGTGCGCGGCAATCTGGTGATCAGCGCCCGTCCCCTGCCTTTCTCCCCTTAGGCGCCTCTGCATTGCGCTGGCATCGCTGAGCTGAGACAACCCGCCCGGCCACCGCCGCTCTCGGATCTCCTCCAGCCCGAGCTGGGCATCCGCACCGCCACCCCCCGGAGCCCACCTGGCTCCCCAGGCTATGCGCGCCAGGGAGAGGGCGAGGCGTTGACCTGCGGTGCCGAGGAGCGCACACTGAGCGGGGTCATGCTCCAGGGGACACCGCAGGGGAGAAGGTCCAACTGCGGTAGGAAGGGGAGATAGCAGCTCGGCCGGCCCCGCCGCAGAACCTCCGCCTGGCGCCGCGGATCCCCGGCTTCTTGGTGGCCAGAGGACCCCCCAAAGAGAGCTAGCGACCATGGCCACGCTGATCCGCAGCAAGATCTCCAACGTGGCCACCTCGGTCTCCAACAAGTCCCAGGCGAAGGTGAGCGGCATGTTCGCGAGGATGGGCTTCCAGGCGGCCACCGACGAGGAGGCGGTGGGCTTCGCTCATTGCGATGACCTGGACCTGGAGCACAGGCAGGGGCTGCAGATGGACATCCTGAAGTCGGAGGCCAGCGAGGAGGGCGCAGAGCCGCCCGTGGAAGGGGACATCCACTACCAAAGGGATGGCACGGGCCCCCTGCCCCCGTCAGCCTCCAAGGAGCAGGGCATGTGCTCGGAGCTGTCCGGCCAAGGCAAACCCAGGATCACCGCCTGGGAAGCTGGCTGGAACGTCACCAACGCGATCCAGGTAACGGGGAAGGGCCACCTCAGTGGGAACGGGGCAGAGTCACCTGGGTGGGGAGTCTCTGGCCTTCAGGCTGGTTCGGAGCCTCGAAACAGAGCAGGTGGGAACGGGCGGAGAGGGGTGCTGTGCGGTGGGGCGCGGGTTTTTACCTGCTGTCTGCTCTTCCCTCTCGGAAATGAGGGTGGAAGACGCCTGGGAGACGGGTCCGCGCACAGATGGCGTGAACACGGACGCAGCCCACTTCTCTGTGCTTTTCTTTTGGGTTTGGTGGAGTCGGGTCAGACTGAGCGAGGGGATAACTAACAGAAAGACGAGAAAATCCTCTCAGCCCCTTCCCACTCCCTATACAATGACAAGCCGCACTGTAAAGTCTGAAAATGCGGCGCAGCGCATCGCCAACTTTCTCCTGTTTAAATAGCAATCGCTTTGAACAGCCATAAAGACAGGGCCACCCGAGCGTTCAGGGGGGCAGGGAAAGCAAATGAAGACACCTGAGACCCAGTTCTTCCCGTTTCATCTCTTCTCTCCCGACTCGGGTGTTCGCCCTTGCTGTAAACGCGAGATGGGTATTTGTGACTGATTTTCGTTCGGGGTTTGGACGGTTTGAGCGGTACCCGCACCCCAGCCCCAACTCCTCAACAGCTGCCTTGAGAGCGAAATTACAGATGTCACCAGCCGCCAGTGAAATCCGAGCCTTGTACGATTCGCTCTCCTCTTTGACTAAAAATCCTTCATTCATTTGCACTGATCACGTTCCAAAAGGGACCCTTTCCTTCTGGGACCCATGCCCTGAAAGAGAACAGTAGTGGTGGGGCTGCAAACCCTTCACACAACTTCCCATGGTTAGGTCTCTAAAGGGAGTTTCTTTGTAGGATCAGAGGCGATTTCAAATGGGAAATCTGTCCTTTGGGGAGACGAGTTAGTCCTTCAGAATATGGAAAATGCGGACAGATCCCACACACAGCTGCATTCTCAAATGCAGAAGCGTTCTCAGCATTTCCAAAGCAGCCGCATCTTGCGTTGTGTGAAGGGCGACAGAGCCCAATGGTTTTTAATCTGGCTCCATGAATATTTCCAATTGCGCCTTAAAATGGGGTCTTTGTTTTGATCGAAACTAGATCCAGCGTCTTAGATGGCTGAGTGGGAAATGAAAGGATCGATACAAGAGGCTGGAGGCTGTGGAATTAAAATACCGAAAGCAATAATAATAACATAATAGTAATACGAGGGAATGTTTTATTAAATCGTTTGGACTAGTCCCTTTCCGATTCTGATGGTGACTAGGTTGCGCCTCTGCCTTTCATTCTTCATACAGACTCTTTTAAAAATTCCCAGCAAATGTGGGTTTATTTTAAATCAAACTGTGTGCCTTCAGTTCATTTAGGAGTTCAGGAAAACA
The DNA here is from genome assembly GCA_007922175.1 of Pelusios castaneus. Lineage (NCBI taxonomy): Eukaryota > Metazoa > Chordata > Testudines > Pelomedusidae > Pelusios > Pelusios castaneus. The sequence continues at coordinate 7,947,177 of ML685852.1, read as the reverse complement.
CACTCACACACAAAGAGCGAATCTGGGCGAACCAGTGAAGCTCAAATCCTTTGTTAATTTCATTTTTTAATTTCGCCCTCATACTTGGTTGTATGAAGCAGAATCTTGCTGTTGTTTTGTGATCTGGTTGCACTGAGCAGAATCTTGTCTGTGTGTGTGTCCTGCTAAAATGAGCAATACAGTATCCATTTTGTCTCTTTCTAGGGGATGTTTGTTCTTGGCCTGCCCTATGCTATTCTTCATGGTGGATATCTAGGACTCTTTTTAATTATTTTTGCTGCAGTGGTTTGCTGCTATACTGGAAAAATCCTTATTGCCTGTCTTTATGAAGAGAATGAAGATGGGGAGATAGTCAGGGTGAGAGACTCCTATGTGGACATTGCTAACGCTTGCTGTGCTCCCAGGTTTCCCACACTGGGAGGGAGGATTGTCAATGTGGCCCAGATCATTGAGCTGGTCATGACCTGTATTCTCTATGTGGTGGTCAGTGGGAACCTGATGTACAACAGCTTTCCAAACTTGCCCGTCTCCCAGAAATCTTGGTCTATCATCGCCACAGCAGTGCTACTGCCATGTGCATTCTTGAAGAACCTCAAGGCTGTCTCGAAGTTCAGCTTACTCTGCACCTTGGCACACTTTGTGATCAACATTTTGGTGATCGCCTACTGTCTCTCCAGAGCACGTGACTGGGCTTGGGACAAAGTCAAGTTTTACATCGATGTGAAGAAGTTCCCCATCTCCATCGGCATCATCGTCTTCAGCTACACCTCCCAGATCTTTCTGCCTTCCTTAGAGGGAAACATGCAGCATCCCAAGGAGTTTCATTGCATGATGAATTGGACTCACATAGCAGCTTGCATCCTCAAGGGACTCTTTGCCTTGGTAGCCTATCTGACCTGGGCTGACGAGACTAAAGAAGTCATCACAGACAACTTGCCCTCCACCATCAGAGCGGTAGTCAACATTTTCTTGGTGGCCAAAGCTTTGCTTTCCTACCCATTGCCCTTCTTTGCAGCTGTGGAAGTCCTGGAGAGATCCCTTTTCCAAGATGGAAACAGGGCATTCTTTCCTAACTGTTACGGGGGTGATGGGAGGCTCAAGTCCTGGGGTCTCACCCTCAGATGTGCCCTGGTAGTTTTCACCTTGTTGATGGCCATATACGTCCCTCATTTTGCCCTCCTGATGGGTCTTACAGGGAGCCTTACAGGTGCAGGCCTCTGTTTCCTGCTCCCAAGTCTCTTCCACCTCAAACTCTTGTGGAGGAAGCTTTTGTGGCACCATGTTTTCTTTGACGTCGCCATTTTCGTTATAGGAGGTATATGCAGCGTGTCTGGATTCATCCATTCTTTAGAAGGCCTCATAGAGGCCTACAGCACCAACACAGAAGACTAAAGACTGGCCCAAGCTGGTTGCATTAAAAGAAAATTACACTGAACATCCACATAGCCCAATAATTATGCATTTTTAAAGAAAAGATGAATCATTTTAGTTATGTGCATCCAACCAATTATGTCACAGAACCTAAAAAAAGTAAAATACAGCATTTGCACTTTGTAATAAGCTAAATTTAAATATATTTTTTCTTATTTAGAAATTATTTGAAGGAAAATATCTGACACCCCTCCCACCCTCTAAACAGGAGTCTGAACTCTCTTTCTTATGGTAATGAAATGCCCCCTTGGAAACAATTCCAATTTCAAGGTAATAGTCTTGCAAATATTATGCAAATCAGGGTTGCAAGATTTGAAACACCCTTGCCAGCCCAATGGATTTGGGTTCTTTTCTGCCAAAGTAGAAGCAGATATTGAGGAGTGGGTGAGGGCAGGGAGGACCCCTTCTTTAATATCCTGTAAAGCATGGTTCCAGAAGTGTAGACAAGACCTGGAATGTAGCCACAGCCCAACCAGTTAACACGAGGACAACTGATGATCAATAAACCCAGTGAACAATAGTCTTTATAGTGTAGTAATAGAATCAAAATAAATATGCTGAATTCTTCCACCTTAATTTATAGAAACCCACCAACCCCATTTGATGAAACCCTTTGGCCTCCAGGTGAAATCACAGGTCAAGTCTCCCTTTTTAAAATCATGATTTCTAAATTTAAGAACAAGTGGTTGGCTCTGAAAGTGTTCAGGATACAAAAATAACACACCGCTCATTCTGTGCAAGCCACCCGATCTGTGGAGCTGTTTCAAATGTGTGTGTACTGTAATTGTGGTAAATACGACGACAAATGTATATCAGAAAATTTATCTTTAACATATACCGTGGTACATAAATATATCGAACAATAAAGAGAAAATAGAGCGACTGTGGCTGGCCTGGTTTGTTATCCGGACACGTGTGTGAGAGAGGAGGGGTGTGCGTGTGGCAGGGAGAAGGGAAGACGCCTCGTTTATTTAGCTTTTAGAAAGAAAGAAAGAAAGAAAGAAAGAAAGAAAGAAAGAAAGAAAGAAAGAAAGAAAGAAAGACCAGCCAGGCCTCCCCAATCCTTCACCCATGCACCGATCCCCTGTCCTGTGTTGAAGCTGTGTGCGCGGATCCGAGGCACACCTCCCCTGATTCCCTGGGAAAGACGTGCTGGAATGAGAGCTGTGCCCGAGGGAGGACTGCAGGGCCCGGGCGGAGATGCTAGGAAACATCGCGCCGCCCTTAAGGGAAAGGGGGTCAGGGCCGCAGCCCAGCGCACCCCGATCCACGACTGAAGGAAGGTGTTGGGGAGGGGGGCGGGGGGTGGGCGGGTTCTCTCGCTGAAGTCAAGAGCGAAGCCACCCCTGGCTGCAGGCGGGCAGGGGTAAGGTGAGATCCCCCCCCCATTCTGGCTGATTTGCCCCCCGCCTCGCTGGGAAGCGAACAACGCCAGGGGCGATGCGATTTTGTCCGGCTGCGATCCTCGCCTGCTTCCGGCCAGAAGGCAAAGTTTTGCACCGCCGCAGGTAATCCCCTGCGCCTAACCCGGGCGGTTTTCCTCGGGCGGCACTCCCCGCGGAGATCTTTGGGGATATTTAGTGCCCCAAAGCCACCAACTCGACGAGCTGGTTATTATTTGGCAGGAAATGACCTTCACTCCCCCTCTGTCCTCCTCCCCAGCTACAGAGCGGGCAGACCCCCCCCCCGGGCTGTTATTGGAGGGATGCATCGGAGCCCCCTTCAACTACTCACTCCGAGCCAATCCCAATTCTTTCCCGACTGTAAACGCCTTGGCCAGAGTGTCGAGCTGCTGGCGGGGTATGTGTGTGTGTGTCTACACGTTTTCTTCTCTCTTTACCCTTCTGTTGAAATAATCTCTCTTTTAAAGGGAAGTTACATTTCCATCGCAATTTCTGTTAACTAGGACAGATCACACACCTGTCATGGGCTAGATACAAAATTTGACTTTACCTCACCTGGCCAGGGAGCATGGTTCCCCGCTCACCACCATTCTGGAAATAAATTATTACTGAGACTCACCTAGTGAAATTATTAGTAACGGATGGACATGGTAACCGTCTTGCATAATGACAGGGTGTGTCTCTGATGATCATAACGATTAATTAATAGTATTAATCGCCTAATTGATGTCTTCCTAGCCGAAGGAAATTCTGTTTTGGCAGCTGAACATCTTGCACAATAATTAATTTTTAACATTTACAAAATATTTTAACGCATACTTCATCCCTCATCTAAATCTCTGTTCACAAGACGTTTTCTCTGAGTAAAATCTACAGAATCCGATTCACAGCTTGTAGGACATCTTGGTTCATTTGTTCTAGTAAGGAAAAAACCCCCCACCCTATAACCAAATTAAAGAGTAGGAATATGTTACAGTGTGAATTCAAATAAACTCATGAAATAGGCTTGCCCTCAAACTCAAAGGCATCCAGGCACAAAAAATATTGGGATTGATTAGTGTAATTAACACGATACAATCTTCCCATTGAGATTTGTAGATAGATATAAGGGAGACAGTGTAAATGGCCCTAACATTTTTATTAATTAAAAAAAAAATGAAGCCACCCCGCCTGCATGTCGCGTTCCTTGATCTACAATAGGTTAGAAGCATTTTAATACATGTGATCCCATTTGATGTTAATTTCATAGACCATTACTCCAGGAATAAGGGAATCTTTAACAGAAGATCCCAGTTTTCTGTTTTCAAACTGTTCTTGCTATCATCTGAGAGCACCCCGTTGAACAGGCATCTGAACGGAAAGGAAAAAAGATACAATCTCTACAAGTTTAGATCCTATTTAATCACTGACGAAATTAATTTGTGTTTGTGGGCTGCAGAAATTACTTTAGCGCGCTGCCTGGGAGAGATAGGGTGGTTTTGCTGTCGTTTGAATGCTCCTTTCATAGGTAATTCATTGCCCGCTAGCTCTGCAATGCGGTAAGAGAGCAAGCGAGGGAGAGAGAGAGAGAGATAAACGCCACCCGGTTGGCCAAATAGTTTCAGAAAGTGTAAGGATGTCTCTCAAGTCTCCTTATAAGGAGGAAGCTAGCCTAAAAAAGAGGAGGGAATGTAAAGCTCACTAGGGAAATCGGGACACCAGTTTAGTTTACCCAAACTGCGAAGTCTCTGAAGGAGATCAAACATACAGTTATTGTAAGGAGTTAGTTTTGTTTTGTAAAATAACGGGGGAAAGAGGAGGGGAGTCTAGTAGCTGTTTAGAGAGAGGAAACATTAGGGTGGGTATGAGGATGTCTTTTCGATCTGCGCCATTTTTTGGGTGTATGGGTATTCCTGTGGCAGAGAAGCTATAGTAAAGAACAGAATGATCAGACACATAGATATACGAAGTTTGTTGGGGAAGAGTTAAGAGGGCTTTTATAAAGGGAAGCCATGATTATCAATCTATTAGAATTCTTTGAGTATAAGTCATTAAGCATGTGGATAAGGGTGATCTGGTGGATACAATGTATGTAGATTTTCAGAGAGCCTTTAACAAGGTTCAGAGAAGGGCAACAAAGATGATCAGGGGTATGGAATGGCTTGCATATGAGGAAAGACTAAAAAGTTTAGACTGTTTATTTGGAAAAGATATGACTAAGGGGGATATGAAAGAGGTCTATAAAATCATTAAATGGTGTACAAAAATGAATAGAGAGGTTTTCTTTATCCTTTCAAATACTAAAAAGCAAGAGGTCAGTGGATGAATTAAATAGGCATCCCCTTTCAGAGGATGTGCTTTAAGAGGATGTGCTTTTTCATACACTGCACAACTAACCTGTGGAACTCATTGCCATGGAATGTTGTTGCCAATTGATACAATTGGGTTAAAAAAGTATTGGAAGATACACCCCTCAATGGTTATTAGCCAAGATGGTCAGGGATCCAATGCCAACCTTAGCACAACCCTAAATCTCCGATTACCAGAAGCTGGGAGTGGAAGACAGTGGCGAATCCCTCCATAACTGGCCTGATCTGTACATGCCCTCTGAAGCTCTGGTATGAGCCAATGTTGAGGACAGGTTACTGGGCATGATGGCTCATGGTCTGGCTCAGTCTTTTATTCTCTTACATTCCTCTGTGTGTTCGTGTGTGTGTGTCCTCTGCTGTATGTTTCTAGATATATATCTACTCCTGTTTTTGAATCTGCAAATGTGGCCATCTGCCCATGTGCACGGTGCATGCCATTCGGGGAGGCTCAGAGGCTATGTCTACACTTTAATAAGTCGATTTTAAGTTGATCTTATTAAGTCGACTTAGCTGGAGCAGGGATCCCAACAAGAAGGGACCTCAGGGCTCCCTTCTCGCTGGGACC